>ML407561.1:0-60244 GCA_005239525.1 Nicotiana knightiana | reverse complement strand
GGAAAAGGGGGGGGGGGGTGGTGGCAGAATTGAGAAATTAGGACAAAGTGCCAAAGAACCTTAGACCTTATAGTGTTAGAGTTCATACGGGTCTCAAAATGGATCCCGAGCAGTGCTCACACTAGGGAGGTTAATAGAGGTTTGGGTGGGGGGGAGGGGCCTTGGCTTTCAGCCAACAAATAATTAGAGACTCATAGAAAGGAACAACCAATAAAAATAGTTATAAAGAAGTAGGTTTCGAAAAGCATTTGCAAACACTAAAAAATAATCACACTATGAACATGAACTCAAGAACAAACTAAATAGCGAACCTGAAGCTCATGGGATTACCAAGTTAATAGGCAAGGAGAAATAAGCTAGTAAGACTAATAGTTGTCACTAATGCAACCAGTTTGAAACTTAAAGGATCAGATTATACTACACTCAGGGATTAAACAACATAATACAAACATAATTCAGAGATCATAGAGGGGATGTGGTCAAGAAAGAATAGTTCAAAGGATATCAGTTTGTTAGAGGTACAGAATTGGATAGGGAAAGAACACATTGAGTGACAAACATAGTCATAGGATCATACTACACACTTAGAGTGAAGGTCTTAAACAGGTTAGGGCATGCTAATAACATCAATTAATCAATAGAAGTTCATAATTAGGCATACAACATGGATTAAGCCATATAATCAAGGCAGAACATTCAATTATCAATAACACCAAGCTAAACATGCTTCAATCTGGCCAAATTAACTAAGTTAGGTGCAAAGACATTATTAGGCTAGCAATTATAGGCAGAATCACACATAAAGAGAGTCAAGGGAATAAATTAAGTCATGCAGTTTCAGAGAACATGATAACATAATGGAATTAACATTGTGAAGGTTTAGAAACTAACCAGTGATTGTTCAATAAATAAGAAAAGAACATCAATAAGAACCTAGAGTCTCAAATGTGTCAAGTTACTAACAGTTTCAAGAACCCAGGGCAGTGCTCACATCCAAGAGAAATCGGAAGAATAGAAATCCGGTGGCCTTGGCTTTCAGCCGGCCAATAGCCAAAACAGAACAAGATACTCAACGAACACAAATTAAAGCTCAGTTTTTAGTGCAAAAGACTGATTGGCATTCTCTCCAGAAAGGGGAAGACGGATGGGTTTATATAGTGGTAAAATTAGCACATAAGTAAGGAAATACAGTCAATCAAAACATAAAAGGAAAGAGAAACATATAAATATATTTAAAATCGGATTAGGAGAAGAAACTGGTAAACTCTAGTTTTTTAGAGAAAGCAATATTGACAAAATATAACAAAAATTGGAGCCACAGTAGAATATAGGACAAATATTGACATAATACCACTCAAAATCAGAGAATCGAACCAATTTTGGTTCGATTTGAAGAGATCTGAAAACCCTAGTTTTAGGGTAAGTAAGAATCAACAAAAAATAAATATTTGTACTCATAGTAGAATATAGGATGATATAGACAGAATATCAAAAATATCAGGGATTGAACGGATTTCGGTTCGATTTTGATGAGATCGGCTTGCCATGTTTAGGCAAGCACTATAGGAGATTAGTCAGTACCAGAAGGGGATCGTATATGACAAGAAACATCCATGGAATCCCATATTAGGTGGGATTAGGAGAGGATTTAGGGTTCGCGACTAGGGTTCTTGAGAGAGGGAGAAGGGAGATGGGAGGATGTTAGGGCGGCGGGCAGAAGGAAAATGGGTTAGGGTTAGGGTGATTGGGTAATTAAAGGGAGGAGTTCAATATGGGTCGTTGATCTCTGAGATCAACAACCACGTTTATAAGGGGTTAGGTTGGGTTTATTTAGGTGGGTTGCGACCGGTTTCTGGGTAATGGGTTATTGGTTTTGGGCTGTGGTTATTGGGCTAGTGTATTACGTGTTATGGTCTAATATTTTGTCCGAAAATAGGTTTAGGAATTTAGGCTAGTTTTTAAATACACAATATTTAGCAAAATAATTTATAAAAGTGATTAATAAATAAAAAATATATTATTTGTACACTAAAATGATTAAAAATAATAACTTAACATTATAAAAATATAAAAACTTCTTTTTTGCGTAAATAATGTAATTATACATTAATATAGGATTGCAAAAATATGCAATGAGCCTAAAAAATGCAAATGTAATTATGAAAAATGCAGTAAAATATTTAAAAACATATATGTTGGTATAAATAATAGGTTTGGTGTAACGACCCGGCCGGTCGTTCCGTGAGATTTACCCTGTTTCCCCCATTTCTGCATTTGTCATATATTGCTAGCCTGTTTTTGTTGTGTTGGGTCAGTTGGTTTGGGTCCGGAGTGGTCATGGTGAGATTTAGGCATTTAGTCTCCTAAAGTAACCTAAAAGTTGAGAAAGTCAACTCAGAGTTGACTTATTGGTGAATGACCTCGGAATGCGTATTTTATGGCTCGGATAGCTTCGTTAGGTGATTTGGGACTTAGGAGTGTGTTCGGAATGAAGTTTTGATATCCGGTGTAGAATTAGGCTTGAATTGGCGAAAGTTAGTTTTTGGCGATTTCCAGTCGGTAGTAGAAAATAGGCTATCGGGGTCGGAATGGGATTCTGAAAGTTGAAACAGGTCCGTAATGTCATTTTGGGTATGTGTGCAAAATTTCAGGTCAATTAGAGGTGTTTTGGTTGGTTTCGGCGTAGTTGGCGAAATTTGAAAGTTTCAAAGTTCATAGGCTTGAATTTGATGTAATTTTGGTGTTTTCATGTTGTTTTTGGTGTTTCGAAGGTTCGACTAAGTTGTAATAATGCTATGGGGTGTTTGGTAAGTTTGGTTGGGGCTCCGAGGGACTCGGGATTGATTTTGGATGGTTGGCGGAGTTTTGAACTTGGAAAAATTGCAGCAAATGGCTACTGGTGTAAGTTTCTGGTGTTGGCTGCACCTGCGGAAGGGTAGCCGCAGGTGCAACGTCGCAGGTGTGAAAGGCCATGCACAGGTGCGAAAGGAGGCTAGGCAGGTGAAATCCGCATATGCGAAGAGTTGGCCGGACCTACGAAGCCGCAGGTGCGGAGAAGTGGTCGTAGATGCGGAAATTGGTCCGTTAGTGGGATTTTGCAGGTGCGCACCTGGGACCACATATGCGGGTCCGCAGGTGCGGAATTGCTGGGCAGAACAGTATATAAGAGACCTCCATGAAATTTTATTCATTTCACTATTGTTGCATGCGGTTGGAGCTCATTTGAAGGCAAATTGAAGAGAAAATTCGTGGTTCTTCAGTGGAGGTAAGTTCCCGGGTTGTTAAAGTCGTTTATATGCTATTTTTTTTTGGATTAGGCTTGTAAATTGAAGGATTAAAGTAGAAAAAGGTTGGGAAAAATGGGTGGAGGATTGGAAAATTCTTTTGGAAATTGGGGTAGGCAATTGTGGTCCGATTTTGGTGTTTTTGGTATGTGCAGAATCGTGGGAGGACGAGGTTTGTAGTGATGTAAAATTTATCGAATTTCGAGACGTGGGCCCGGGGCTCGGGTTTGGCCGAATTTCGAGATTTTTGTATAATTTGATAGTTTTTGATTGGGTTGTGTTCCTTTAGTATATATTTATGATGTTAAACCGGTTTTGGCTAGATTCGGAGCAATCGGGAGCCAATTTGAGGGGCAAAATCATAGCAGACTAGTGTTGTGGCCCGGTAGAGGTAAGTAATGGTTATAAATCTTGTCCTGAGGGTATGAAACCTCGAACTTCATATTTCTCACTGATTACGGAATGGTAGACATGTCGGATGACGAGTATGTGGCGCGAACTGGTTTTTGGATTGGACTTGGTCCTCTCCGCGGCAACTATTGAGTTGCATATTTTACTCAAAACCTTATGTTAAATTATGTTCTAAAGATTGTTGAAATATTTGGGCTATAAGCCGTGTTTGGGGACTCATCCGATCTGTTTAGACCCCTTGGGAGGGGGGGGGGGGTTACTGATGTTTTCCTCACTGTTTATTGATGATTTCACTCAGTCACATTGTGCTTACTGTTTTCAAAACTAAGCCTGATTTACTCTACATTGAGATTTAAAAAAATGATGCTTTGGGTCGAGTACCCTGTTTTACTGATTCGGCCAAGGGGCTTTTGAGAGGTTCTGCTGTGAGGTTATGATACACCACGAGGTGGCTTGATATTAGCGCTTGGGCTGAAGGAGCCCCTCCGAAGTCTGCACACACCCCCAGTGAGCGCACCGAGTGCCGAGTGCCGAGTGTCGAGTGACGAGTGATTGGGAGGCATGAGTGACTGTGGGGAATGCCCGAGGGGCTGATTATGAGTGATGGTGAGGTATGCCCGAGAGGCTGATTACGAGTGACTGTGAGGCATGCCCGAGGGGATGATTATGGTACATGTTTTGCCCAAGAGGCTACTTATGATTTTACTACTTTCACTCTGAACTTATGAAACTGTTTTTTCCTGAGGGGACGCTTTATGATTCATTTCATTTTCATACTAATCATTCGGTTTGACGTTGTTGAAAATATACATTTTCCAAAGGATTTTTCTGAAGTTGGTTTTAAGGCATGATGATTTCATATATCTATGTTTATACTGTTAGAACGTAAGGCTGTGCATATTGCAAATTGATGACATTGATTTTTATGTGTTTCTTGCCACTTAGAGTTGATTTATTTTCATTACTACTGAGTTGGCATACTCACCTCCAAAGACTCAAATATAGTCAATCAAGAAGGTGGTACGACCCTTGCAGAGTTCCCCAACAGCATAGAGCTTGGGAAGCTCGAATCCGGTCAAGATCCGAACAACAATGAACACTCAAGTACTAGTAAAAAGGGAGAAAGTTGACTTTGAGAAAGAAGGTGCTTCTTGCCTCTTTATTAGTAAGTAAGCTTGTTTTATATCTCCTCAATAAAGGCGAAATATCACTCCTAAAAGCAAGCTTTCTCTTATATACGATACCATACCACATAATTTCATTTGCCTTCCTGCTTAAGGCACTAGTTCGGATGGNGGTCGAGAAGGGAGGGGAACTGGACTCTGCCTCTTCTATTACATTTACATTACATTACGGAGAAGTCCATTCTCGTCATGATCGATCCACGTCCTAGCGTAGTGCCCGGCTTGCTTAGCAACCAAAGCTAGCTTACTAAGGTAGTTTACTTTTTCATTTTGAAAAAAGAAGGCGAAGGCATTTTTCCTTGATTGCACGAGCTAGCCAGCAAGCCAGCAAACCCCCCCTTACTCACCTCAACATCTATAAAAAGAGCTCTTTCTCCTTTTCATAATAATAAGGTAAGCATCCAGCTCTCGATCCAGAGCTACTGCTTCAAGAATCAACTGAGCTCAGGAAGTCAGGTTAAGACGTCGACTTTGACAGGGGAGATGAAAAAAAATTCCTGTCTTTAGAAGTAAATCCCACTAAAATAGACTTGTACGCTTTACATGAAAAGTAGAGGCAAGCGGAGTCAAAGGCCGAGCCTCAACCAGCAAAGGGGGACAACTATGCCAATCCAAGCACAATAAAAGTGTGCCCACTCTACCCTTATTTCTTTACCCTAGACTTCGTTCTTCAAGGAGACCCATGTGGATTTCCTCTGTTCTGTGCTCGCTACGCCCTTGTGCCTTTAGTTGAAGTATAGGTCGTCGATTCAATCTATCTTGATGGGATTTTTCTAGTAGGAAGCCAGAAAATCCAGGGAATCGACGTCCCCCAAACCATTAGATTTCCAGAGAAGAGGAGTCCAGTCGCCATTAAAACCTTTCTCGAAAACCGAGGAAATATCCTACCCAATCCCGATACTGGGTAGGATTCACCAGCCGCTAGACATAGCACATAAGCCAACAGTAGTATGAATGGGACAAGAACTATTCGACCTCTTTCAGGAAAGGGCCTTACACACGGGGACACTGGCTGATCCCGCTGACAGGAGCAAAGGAAGGTCTCTTTTGCCTACGAGCATTTGTACGAAGAAAGGAGTCTTGTACAAAGGGTTGGAAAGAAGGCGTTTACCTCAAATGTCCCAAAGATAGCTTTCGCACGAGGTATGGCCACTACGAGTTCCTAGTAATGTCCTTTGGCTTGACTAATGCCCCAACAACATTCATGGACTTGATGAATAGGGTGTTCATGCTGTATATTGATTCCTTTATCATTGTCTTCATTGATGACATTCACGTAGCCTGGGGGAGCACGAGCAGCATTTGAGAGTTGTGCTCCAGACTTTGCGAGAACAGAAGCTATATGCTAAGTTCTCCAAGTGTGAGTTCTGGTTGGATTCCATGGCATTCTTGGGGCATGTGGTATCCAGAGAGGGTATCAAGGTTGATCCTCAGAAGGTTGAGGCGGTTCAGAGTTGGTCGCGTCCTACTTCAGCTACAGAGGTCAGGACCTTTTTGGGCCTAGCAGGCTATTATCACCGATTTGTGGAGGGGTTCTCTTCTATTGCAGCTTCATTGACTAGATTGACTCAGAAGAATGCCCCGTTCAGATGGTCCAACGAGTGTGAGTCGAGCTTTCAGAAGCTCAAGACAACATTAACCTCAGCACCAGTTCTGGTATTGCCTTCCGGTTCTGGGATGTATACCGTGTATTGCGACGCTTCACGCGTTGGTTTGGGGTGTGTGTTGATGCAGGAAGGGAGAGTTATTGCTTATGCTTCAGCTGAAGGTTCATGACAAGAATTACCATGTGCACGATTTAGAGTTGGCGACGATTGTGCATGTTCTTAAGATTTGGAGGCACTACTTGTATGGGGTGTCCTGTGAGGTTTATACAGACCACCGCAGCCTGTAGCACTTGTTCATGTAGAGGGATCTTAATTTGAGGCAGCGCAGATGGCTTGAGTTGTTGAAGGATTATGATATCACCATTCTTTATCATCCGGGCAAGGCAAACGTGGTAGCAGATGCCTTGAGCAGGAAGGCAGAGAGTATGGGTAGTTCGGCTTACATTGCAGCAGAGGAGAGACCTCTATCCTTGGACATTCAGTCCTTGGCTAATCGCCTTGTAAGGTTAGACCTAGCCTCGTCGAGTAGAGCACATGTGGTTGCGTAGTCTTTGTTATTAGGTGAAATTAAGGCTCGGCAGTTTGATGACACGTTCTTGGCAGAGCTTCGGGAGACCGTGGTACAGGGTGGTGTCAAGGAGGTTACTATTGGCGAGGATGGTGTTCTGAGACTTCAGGGCCGTTTATGTGTTCCTAATGTCGATGTCCTGAGAGGGAGGATTCTAGAGGAGGCACACAATTCTCGGTATTCTGTCCATCCTCGTGCTACGAAGATGTATCGTGATTTGAAGTAGCATTACTACTGGAGGAGGATGAAGAAGGACATTGTGGAGTATGTGGCTAGGTCCGGGATTCGGAAGTGTTTAGAGCGCTATAGGAACACTTGGTTCCTTAAGGTTGGCCGTTAAGGCTAAGTTTGACTTCGATCAACATTTTGGGTAAACAACCTCGGAATCAAGTTTCGATGGTTCCGGTAGCTTTGTATGATGATTTTGGAATCTCCTATGTTAACTATGACCTCGGAATGAGTTTTGGATGACCCAGGAGCGTTTCGACGCCCAATATTGAAATAAGAGTTATTTAGGTTCCTATTGTGGTTTGGGACATGTTTTTGAGTAGCGAGGTCCGAACGGAATTTTGAGATCGGGAATAGTTCCGTTATGTTATTTATGACTTGCCTACAAAATTTGGTATCATTCCGAGTAGTATAGGTCGGTTCGGCGCGTTGTTAGCGAAGTCAAGAAAACTTAAAGTTCCTAAGTTTGGTTCTAGGGGTTTTGAGGTGTGATTTTGAGTTTGAGCGTTGTTTTGGATGTTTTGAAGGCTCAAGCGAGTCCGTATTATGATTTGGGACTTGTTGGTATATTTAGACGTGGGCTCGGGTGGGCCCAGGTGCCTCCCGAAAACCACACGAGGCCAAAAACTAGTTGAAATAGCTGCTGGTGTTGTGATCGCAGGTGCAGTTGCCCAGTCGCAGGTGCGGGACCGCTCCTACGGTCCCAACCTTGCAGGTGCGACCCCCAGCGGGCAGCCCATTTCTCGCAGGTGCGGACAAATATCTGCAGTAGCGGAGCCGCGGGTGCGGTCTCCTCTACGTAGGTGTGGGCCCAGTCTTCCTCGTCCATTTTTGCAGGTGCGCGCCTTTTCTCGCAGGTGCGAGACCACAGGTGCGGTCCTTGAGCCGCAGGTGCGGAACCACTGTCAAGCAGTGTGTTTCGTTAAAATAAGGTATTCTTCATTGTTTCTTTATTTCTTCCTCCATTATAACACTTTGAGAGCTCGCGAAAAGGGTTCCACGACCAACCACTGAAAGGTCAGTAAATTATATCCTAAAGTTAGTTAATGCATGCATTCTTAGTAGAATTTAACTACTTAATTAGTGAAAAATTTAGGAATTTGGGTATTAACCTAGGGCCTTCAAGAATTTAGAAAATTACCCGTGAATTGGCTATGAAATCATACAAGAATCGTATATTAAGGATCCTTAGTCTATGGGTGAGTGCTTCCTTCGAGAATTTTTGGAATCCGAGCATGCGGGCCCAGGGTTGGATTTTGGGATTTCTTCAAGAATGATGAATTGACTAAGTAGTAGGATAATTCCATGCTTTGAATATAAATTGATATGTTTGTATAACATTTGGCTAGTTTCGAGTCTGTTGGTATCGAGTTTGGAGTTTCGGGCGCGTTCTTGACCTAGAGATTAGGTTTGACACGAGGTGAGTCTCCTTTATAACCTTGTAAGAGGGAACTGTCCCCCTAGGTGCTCTAAATGACTATGTGCTAATGTTTGTGGGGGCTACGTACATGCAAAGTGATGAGAGTCCGTACGTAGCGACTATTATTGTTATGTCCTGGTCGTTAGGCCTACACCATGCCTTATGTTTTCCTTGAAATGAACTATATGCTTAGTGAATTTATGTTACATGCGGATTGTTTCCCTGAGATCATGGAATTTAAGTAATTTTAAGGAATTGTTCACGAAAAGTAATTAATAAATAATAAATGTGTGGATTGTGTGTGCATGTAACCGCTTCACAATTGACATTCCGCGAGCGGAGTGTTATTTCCCCCACTATCATGGGAGTGGGCCGTATGCCACGACGAGATTGAAAGATATATTATGGTTCGGGTTGTTCGACCCTCGGCAGTGCACATATATGATCATTATGATGGCTCAGGCCGATTGTCCTTATCCTGTATGCGCATGTTAAATTGTTAATGAATCTTTTATGGATTTTGAGTGGTCAGATATATTTTTAAAGGAAAGAAAAGAATAATGAAGTAGAAATTGTATATTTACTTCAAGTATTCATTTGAATTATGGTTATTTTTAATGTTTACTGCTTTAATCATCCTCGTAAGTCTGTTACTGATATTATATCCTGCTTAATCATTTTGTTGGACCTTAGTGAGTGTCAAGTCGACCTCTCGTCACTACTTCTTCGAGGTTAGGCGGGATACTCACTGGGTACAAATTTGTTTATGTACTCATACTACACTTCTTTACTTAATTGTACAGGTTCTGAGGTTGGTACGTCTGGTTATCAGACCGGAGCTCGATTTTGATCATAGTTGGATTTGACTTCACGGTGAGCTTCTTCTCCTGACGATCCTCGGCAGCACCATGGAGTTTCTTTTGCTTATTTCCCTCCTATTTCTTTCAGATAATGGGACTGTATATTATATTTTTGGTATATTCTATTAGTATGCCCGTAGGAATTATGACACTAGTTCCTGGCACATGCGTAGTGGTTATTATGGGTTGCGGGTCAGTATATAAATATTGGCTCACGCCTCTTTATGACTGCTTTTGGTTAAAAATAGCTTACTATCTTTTTCAATTAATGTTTTTTAACTTTAAAACATAGCACGTGTTGGGATGTTTAATCAAATATGGAAAAAATCCTTAGTAATCTAAGTGTGGGCTTGCCTAACCCCGGTGTTGGGCGCCATCATGACCTGAGTTAGTATTTGGGGTCGTGACAATTCCTTACTGACTTGGTTAGCTTTTTGTTTTTCTTTCTTTTATTTATTTCCATTCCCCAATGTTGTTTCATGCATACTGGCATCGTCCGCATACCACACCAGATCTAGGGGTCCTCCACCTTCACCTCCACCAACTGATCCTAAAGGAAAAAGCAAAGGGAAGGAAAAAATGGACGATCTAAGCGGTATCAAAAAGGAAAATGCAGAAAATGTTGAAACATCGGATGGTCGGAGTACTCCAGCACATAACGAATTGGTCCTATGCTTGCAACATAAAATATTGGAGCTACAAGGGGAACTTGAGCAGGTCCGGAACTTGGCAAACCTTTCCCTCACTCTAAACGTCCCTGATATGAACCAGCAAAATTCAAACGCCCAAAATCCGGCACCTCCCCAAAACACACAATCAAAATACACCACCAAACCCTCCCGTCACATCAATACACCACACATACTTAGAATCATAACCCTCCACCAGTACCTACTCCTCCACAACACCATCCCACCAGCCTCAATACCCACAAACCACCACTTACCACACTTCTCAAAATGCACCACAACCTACTCCTGATCCCCAAAACTCAACCAGTGACCCCCATTATGCCCAGATTCTCCAATTCCACCAAAGCAATCCCATATATGTGGAAACTTTATCCCATACCCCACAACAGATCCTATATATATCGGAGTCCACCGAGAAGGACCTGCTCATTAAGAACATCGCGGAAGAACTCAAGAAGCTCACTGGTAGAGTTCGGAGTGTTGAAGGTGGTAAGGGCATTGAGAGTTTAAATTATAAGGACTTGTGTATTCAACCAGATGTAGAACTGTCAAAGGTACAAACCTCCCAAGTTCTAAATGTTCGGCGGAACTGGTGATCTGAAAGTGCATCTAAGAACATACTGGGACAAACTCATAGGAGTTGGCAAAAAAGAACGAATTCATATGAAGCTGTTCATGAGGAGCCTTACTGGAGATGCTTTGTCTTGGTACATCAGTCAGAACCCAAAGAAATGGGTTAATTGGGTAAGCATGGAATTAGATTTCATGGATCGGTTCAGGTTCAACACAGAGAACGCACCCGACATTTTCTACATTCATAATCTCAAGAAGAAACCAACGGAAACCTTTCAAGAGTACACTACTCGATGGAGGTCTGAAGCCACAAAAGTAAGGCCGACACTTGAGGAAGAATAGATGAATAAGTTCTTCGTCAGAGCTCAATATCTGCAATACTACAAGAGATTGATGGTTATTGAAAAACATAAATTTTTTAACATCATCAAGCTGGCAGAAATAATAGAAGAAGGGATCAAAAGCGGAATGGTGACAAACTTTGAAGCATTCCAAGCCATAAATAAAGATTTGCAGTCAAGAGGTATCTCCAAGAAGAAAGAAGTGGGTGCAGTAATGAAAAGTATCCTCTTACAAACCAAACACCTCCACCCGCATATCATCCTTCACCCCCCAGATACGAACAACCTACCGCCACTTACCACACTTATAACACCCAACCTACATATTACCACTCACCACCAGCACGCCAAAATTACCAAAAACTAAGATCAAATTTCGACCGCAGACCACCCAGAAATTACACTTCGATTGCTGACCCATAGACCAACTATACGAGAGACTGAAGGTTGCTGGTTATGTCACTATCATTCCCGTTGTTGCTATGGAAAACTCTTCTTAGTGGATTAACACAAACAAGACATGTGCCTATCACTTAGGAATGAAGGGTCATACTATTGATGAGTGTCTTACTATGAAGGATAAGATTCAGACATTAATTGACACTAAAGGTACAGGAAAAGAAGGCTACACCCAATGTTTGTAACAATCCTCTCCCGGATTACAGAGGTAAAGGGGTAAATGTGATAGAGACCGATGAAGAATTGGATCCGAAAGGTTCTATTGGACTCATTCGGGAAGGGGATAATACTAAAACATCTCTAGTCACTCTCATGACTATCCTGGTACAAACTCAGGCACCATTTGCGGTTAAGGTAGCCGCATCGACTTCGTTTGAAGTTTAAGTGACAACAACGTGATGGTAAAACCTATGCCATCTTATAAGTCTAATGATATACCATGGGATTATGTTGTGGAAGCAAGAAGGAAATGTAAAGCAAAAATGGAAGAAGGCCCGCACGAGATACGAATAGGAAATATGAATGTGAAGGCGTTTGATGGATCTCAAAGAGCAACAATTGGAGAGATCAACCTTAGACTACGATGGGCTCAACCTGGTTTGATGTCGAATTTTAAGTGTTGGATATATCTACTACCTACAATCTATTGTTGGGACGACCCTGGATATATGCCGCTGGGTCCGTATCTTCTACTCTACATCAGGCTGTGAAGTTTGAGTGGAACCATCAGGAAGTGATAATCCACGGAGACGGGAGTAATCCCATTTATACCAATCAGACTATTCCAGTCATCGAGAATAGAAGGAAGTTGAGTGGAGAAACATATTGTCGCACCGAGCGTGTCAATGCAATTGAGAAAGACAAATGGTGGAGCAACAAGATAGAAAGCATATTGTCATGGACAGGGTATGAGCCTAGAAAGGGTCTCGGCAAGAATCACCAAGGGGTAACCAAATCGATACAACTAAAGCGTCATGGTACAACTTTCAGGTTTGGGTATGAATACACTTGGCAAGAGTATCAGGATTAGCCACCACCATGGCGTAGTTCTTATTATTCTCTAGAACAACCAGTACCACATTTTCACTAGTCATTTCATTGAGATGACATGATGTGGGGTTCCGAAGAAGATGAAGTTTTAACTGGCGTAAGGAAACTGTTTTTGGATGATGAAAACATGGATTGCAGTGCAATAGTTGAGGAGGAGGGGGAGGAGGAAGGGCTTACTATTCAGACCGTGGAGAAAGGAGCGGTTCTAAAAAACTGGATTGTTGCACCATCGAGGACCCGTCGAGTTCATAGCTATCCTGAATATTAACATCACTTATTTTAAAAGCAATTTTATGAGCATCTAAGACATTCCCAATATTTTGTTTTGAGCATATTTTGTTTTAAAATAATTGCTCGAGTCATCGAGCCGTATTTGTTTGACGTTTTCAAATTTTTATTAATTAATGCATTGCTATTTTTAGTATTTATTATTAATTTTCACATTTTCTCGCTATAGCGTTATTATTACTTATTCCGATGAACCTATGACTGTGACATGTAATGAGACAACACAACATAAGGATAATGATTCAGAGGATCTGGAAGAGGATATAATACGTGAGGAAATTGTCAGAGAAGTGGAAAACTTTGAAAACAAGCCGAAGTCTAATTTGAACGAGACTGAGATAATTAACATTGGAGATTCCAAAACAGTAAAGGAAACACATGTAAGCATTCATCTATCACCATCAGAGAAGGAAGAATAAATCTGGTTCCTCAAAGAGTATGAGGATATTTTTGCATGGTCATATGATGATTTTACCAGCTTGAGTACATCCATAGTGGCTCATAAGCTACCTACTGATCCCATGTGTGCACATGTAAAGAAGAAACTCACAAAATTCAAGCCAGATATGAGTTTGAAAATAAAAGAGGAAGTCACGAAGAAAATCAAAGCCAAGGTTCTTAGAGTGGTTGAATATCCGACCTAGTTGGCCAACATTGTGTCAGTTCCGAAGAAAGATGGGAAGGTCAGAGTGTATGTCAGTTATCGGGACTTAAACACAGTGAGTCCCAAAGATGATTTCCCATTATCCAATATACACATATTGATCAAAAATTATGCCAAGCATGAACTCCAATCTTTTGTGGATTGCTTCGCGGGGTATCATGAGATTTTGATGGATGAAGAGGATGCCGAAGAGACAACCTTTATCACACCATGGGGAGTGTATTTCTAAAAAATGATGTCGCTTGTCCTGAAGAATGCTGGAGCCAATTATAATGTGGATGACGTCATCATCAAATCCAAAAGGTGTGCAGATCACATAGCGAATTAAAGAAATTCTTTGATCGTCTTCGAAGGTACAATCTGAAACTGAATCCCGCAAAGTGTGCCTTTGGAGTCCCTGCTAGAAAATTGTTAGGGTTCATCGTCAGCTGCCAAGGGATTGAGTTAGACCCGTCAAAGGTCAAAGCTATCCAAGAGTTTCCATCTCCGAAGAACAAGAAAGATGTGATGAGCTTCATAGGGCGTCTCTATTACATCAACTGTTTCATAGCACAATAAACTGTGATCTGAGAACCGATTTTCAAAATATTGAAGAAAGACGCTGCAACAAGTTGGACTGAAAAATGTCAGAGAGCCTTCGACAAAATCAAGGAGTATTTATCCAAACCACCTGTTCTAGTCCCACCGGGCTGCTCTATTTATTTGTACTAGATGGGGCTTTTGGTTGTGTTCTGGGACAACACGATGAGACGGGAAGAAAGGGCAAGCCATATATTATATGAGTAAGAAATTTACACCCTATGAAGCACGATATTCTTTATTGGAACGCATCTGGTGCGCTTTGACATGGATAGCTCAAAAGTTGAGGCACTACATATGTGCCTACACCACATATATCATATCAAAGATGGATCCGCTAAAATACATTTTCCAGAAACCCATGCCTACGGGGAAGTTAGCAAAATGGCAGATATTGTTGAGTGAGTTCGACATCATCTATGTAACTCAGAAGGCAGTCCAAGGAAAAGCGTTGGCGGATCATTTGGCAGAAAACCCTGTGGATATGGAATAAAAATAATTGAAAACGTATTTTCCCGACGAAGAGGTATCATTCATATGAGAAGATACCACCGAAGCATATGATGGTTGGAGAAGGTTCTTCGATGGAGCTGCAAACTTCAAAGGAGTGGAAATTGGAGTAGTCTTAGTATTAGAAACAGGCCAACACTATTTGGTATCTGCAAAACTCAGGTTTCCATGTACTAACAATATGGCAGAATATGAGGCTTGCATCTTAGGACTCAGGTTATCCATTGACATGAATGTTCAGGAATTGCTAGTGATTGGAGATTCTGACCTTTTGGTACATCACGTTTTAGGAGAATGGGCCACAAAGAATACCAAAATATTGCCATATTTGTACTGTGTACAAGAGCTGATAAAGAGGTTCACGAAGATATAATTCAAACATGTTCTGAGGGTCCAGAATGCGTTCGTGGATGCATTGGCCGCTTTATCTTCCATGAAACAACACCTGACAAGAATTTCATTGATCCTATCCCAATAGGAATTCATAAGCAACCAGCTTATTTTTCTCATGTTGAAGAAGAAAGTGATGGAAATCCATAGTTCCACGACATCAAAGAATACTTGGCAAAAGGAGAGTACCCGGAGCACGCAAATCATACTCAGAAACGCACACTTCGAAGATTATCCAACCACTTCCCCCAAAGTAGAGGAATTCTATACAGAAGGACTCTGGACCTGGGATTATTACGGTGCGTCTATGCAAAGGGGACGTGTAGATTGCTCGAGGAAATACATGCCGGAACTTGCGGACCACACAAGAACGACTTTGTCATATCCAAGAAAATATTTAGAGTAAGATATTTCTGGATGACTATGGAAATAGACTGCATCAAGTATGTCCAAAGGTGTTACCAATGCCAGGTACATGCTGATATGATACGAGTGCCACCCAATGAACTCAATGCAACAAGTGCACCCTGGCCTTTCTCCGCTTGGGGAATGGATGTCATCGGTTCGATCGAACCTGCTACTTAAAATGGACCTTCATTCTAGTGGACATTTATTATTTCACAAAATGGGTTGAAGCCATATCTTACGAGGGTGTAACTATAAATGATGTTACAAATTTTGTTCGGGATCACATTGCTAGTCGATTCGATGTACAAGAATCAATCATCACCGACAACGCCGCCAACATTAACAGTTATCTGATAAGGGCCATGTGTGAGACCTTCAAGATCAAGCACAAGAATTCCACAGCATACAGGCCGCAAATGAATGGAGTCGTAGAAGCCTCCAATCAGAACATCAAGAAGATATTGAGGAAAATGATAGATAATCACAAACAATGGCACGAGAAGCTACCATTTACTTTTCTTGGATATCGTACCACGGTTCGCACATAAACTGGGGAAACTCTTTATTTATTAGTCTATGGTACAGAAGCGGTTATTCTTGCCAAAGTAGAAATTTGTTCGCTAAGAATCATACAAGAAGCTGATCTCAACGATGCAAAATGGGTACATAGTCACTATGAATAGCTGGCTCTCTTTGATGGAAAGAGAATGAATGTGGTATGTCATAGCCAACTCTACCTGAACAGAATGTCTAGAGCATTCAAGAAAAAGGTTAGGCCTAGACAATTCACACCGGGATAGTTGGTGCTAAAGCGGATCTTACCGCAGCAGGACGAAGAAATTTGGCCAAAACCTATCAACTCAGACGCAGTCAAAAGATATTATGTTTAGGATTATTTACATTCCTTTGTTTGATGTAACTGAACTACGCTTGACCTGATTCCCGTTTAAGAGGGGATGCATAGGCAGCCCTGTGGGTTCAGTCACATCTTAATAAAATCTTCATTTTATCCATGATCAGAAACTAAGGAAGAATTTAGAGGAGGACCCTCAAAATTCTAAATCAAACCCAGCCAACTTCGTCATACGCGGAATAGTCAAAGGGTTGCATTTAAACTAGGGTAGAATTTTGAGGGGGAGCCGCAAAATTCTAAAGCAAAGAGGTTGCAATGTCTCTAAATTATGTCACAATCATCAGTTCATCTAAATTACATGATATTGCATACTACTATATTTCAAATAACTATATTCATCAAATGCATGCATATTTTTTGAAAACTTTATTTCTATAACAGCGAGATGTTACCCAGGGTAACTCGAACAGGATCTCAAGGCGGAAGCAAAGATAGAACAAGAAAACAAAATCGCGAATCAACCCTTCTCCCCACTGAACTCACAATTTTTCTCTGGATGCAGGCACAATAAAACAATGATATCCGCAGACACATCAAGTCACTGACTTCAAGAAAATAATTCTTTAGTGCAAGTATCTCCAGTTAAGAAATGCTTTACTTTCTTACTATCACTCATCATTTTCTCTTATAAGGATAATCATTGCCTCCCTAATTGCATAAGGCTAAGCATTGCCTTTCCCGCATGAGAATAAGCATTGTCTCCCCTTTGAATGATGTTAACCATTGCCTCCCTAGTTGCATAAGGCTAAGCACTGCCTTTCATGCATGAGGCTAAGCATTGTCTCCTCTTTGTGTGAGGCTAAGCATTGCCTCCCGAATTGCATAAGGCTAAGAACTGCCTTTCCTGCATGAGACTAAGCATTTCTCCTCTTTGCATGTGGCTAAGCATTGCCTCCCTAATTGCATAATGCTAAGCACCGCCTTTCCCGCATGAGACTAACCGTTTTCTCCTATTTGCATGAGGCTTAGCATTGCCTCCCTAATTGCATAAGGCTAAGCACAACCTTTCCCGCATAAGACTAAACATTGTCTCCTCTTTGCATGAGGCTAAGCATTGCCTCCCTAATTGCATAAGGCTAAGCATTGTCTTTCCCGCGTAAGACTAAGCATTGTCTCCTTCTTTGCATGAGGCTAAGCATTGCCTCCCTTCTTGCATAAGGCTAAGCAATGCCTTTCCATGCATGAGACTAAGCATTGTCTCCCTCTTTCCATGAGGCTAAGCATTGCCTCCCTAATTGCATAAGGCTAAGCAATGTCTTTTCCTCAAGATTAAATATGTCACGACCCGAAATCCTAAACCGGCCATGATGGAGCCTATCATGGAACTAGGATAGCCAACCATTTCAGACTATCATATTATTTATTAATTTCCCAAACTTTAGCAGATTTTAAAACAACAAAAATGAGATGAACAATTTATATACCTTTCCCAAAACCTGGAGTCAACTGTCATGAGCCACTAAGACTGAAAATACAATGTACAACATAGTGACTTGATACAATAAAAGCCTGGAGTACAAAAGGCAAAAACTATGAACTGGGGGAAAGAAAGGAGGTGAGCTGGGGATGTTGAGCAGCTACTTCGATTCTCGAACAACTCCAAGATCGTCTGGAAATTAGCTAGTGAGATGGTCTGGTACCTGGATCTGCACACAAAGGTGCAGGGAGTAACGTGAGTACACCAACTCAGTAAGTAATCAAAGTAACTAAAAACTTGAGTGTAGTGACGAGCATTTGTAAATCATGTAAATCCATATAATAAGTGACTGTGGAAATAAGTAAATCAAGTCAGGGATTTACGTTTTCCGAGTATTTCAATAAACTCTAGTTTCCATTTGAAAATCTCGTATAAAACGTTTATCCAACATTTATAATCAGAGGCTTAGTGTAAAGAAGAGTGGAAAACAATAGTTTCATAAAATATAAGCCCCTAGGGCACGGTATCACTCACAATAAAGCCTCTCAGGCAAGCCTCTCAGTCACTCATTACTCCACTATCAATATCTCATGATCTTACTTAAACATTCGTACTCAGCAATGTACAATGAATACACACACTGCTGCGGCAGGCAGCCCACTCCACTATATATATATATATATATATATATATATATATATATATATATATATATATCGCTGCGACGTGCAGCCCGATCCTTAAAGCATATGCTGCGGCGTGCAGCCTGATCCATATAATAGTCAACTGCTCACTGGGGGTGTACAGACTCCTGGAGGGGATCCTTCATCCCAAGCGCTATAACTGATGCGGCGTGCAGCCCGATCCATATATGACATATATTGTTGCGGCATGCAGCCCGATCCATATATAACATATATTGTTATGGCGTGCAGCCCGATCCATATATATAATCTATATTGCTGCGGCGTGCAGCCCGATCCATATGTAATACATAACATATATATTGTTGCGGCATGCAGCCCGTCCCATAACTATCCTCACATACTTGGCGCTCGGCCTAGCACATATATATTGTTGCGGCGTGCAGCCTGATCCATAGCTATCCCCACATGCTCAGCTCTCGGCCTGACTCAGTCACCCTCACAAGTCACTTGGGCAATTCATCTCAACTCACGGGACTCAGCCCAAAATACTTTCCAGAGTTTTCGAAGTAGTGTGATAATAGCGAAAATAACAATAAGTAAGAAAACATGACTGAGTTCACAATTGTTCCATCAGGATAGCATGAGAATAGTGTAAAAGTACCTCTGAGGGTCTAAACAAGTCGGCACAGGGCCCCAAACATGGAAAATACCCCTGAGGGTCTAAACAGGTCGGCACGAGGCCCCAAACATGGCTCACAACCCATAGACAAGTATAAAATTCTAAAATACAGGATATCATAAGGTTTCAAATTGAATACGTGGCTTAGTATACGCTACAGGACGGACCATGTCAAAATCCCTATTGGTGCACGCCCCCACGCTCGTCACGTAGCATGTGTGTCACCTCATTTACCAAAACAATATCAAATATGGAGGTGTCATACCCTCAAGTTTAGAGTTAAAATCGTTACTTACCTCAAAACAGCCCAAAAGCTATTCCACGATGCGCTTGCCCATCAAATTGGCTTCCAAGTGCTCCGAATCTAACAAAAATTAGATTAACATCATCAATATACGCTAACGGAACAAAACCCAATCGAAAGATATAGATTTTAACACAATTCCCGAAATTCGGCCAAATCTGAGCCTCGGGCCCACGTCTCGGAATTCAACAAAATTTACATCACTAGAATCCTCATCCTCCCACGATTCTATACATACCAAAAACTCCACAATCGGACCATAATTTCCCACTCAAATCACCAAAAGAATTTCCAAAATTTTCCTCCCATTTTCCCCAACTTTTCTACTTTAATTCCTCAAATTTTAAGCCTAATCCGTCACAAAATAACATAGAAACGAGTCTTTAATCTGGGAAACTTACCTCCACTGAAGACACTTGAATTCCTCCTTCAATTTGCTCTCAAACAAGCTCAACCCGCATGCAACAATGGAAGAAATGATAAAAATTTTGCGGAGGCACCTATTTATATTTTTTGTCCAGTTAATCCGCACCTGCGGACCCGCACCTATGGACCCGCACCTGCAATCCCAGGTGTGCACCTGCGAAATCCCACTAACAGTCCAAACTTCGCACATGCGATTCATTTTCCTCACCTGCAGCTTCACAGGTGCGGCCTATGCTTCGCACCTGCGGATTCCTCCTGCCTGGTCTCTTTTCGCACATGCGCAATGACCTTTGCACCTGCGGCATCCCATCCGCAGGTAGGGCCACCAGTAAATTAACACCAATAACTATTTGCTGCAATTTCCTAAGTCTAAACCTCCGCTAACCATCCGAAATCACTCCCGATCCCCTCAGAACCCCAACCAAACATACCAACACATCCCATAACCTCATTCGAACTTAGTCGAGCCTTCGAAACACCAAAAACAACACGAAAACACCATAATTACATCAAATTCAAGCCTATGAACTTTGAAACTTTTAAATTTTTCCAATGATGCCGAAACCAACTAAAACACATCCGATTGACCTGAAAATTTGCTCGCATAACCAAAATGACATTACGAACCTGCTACAACTGTCAGAATTCCATTCCGACCCCTATAGCCTATTTTCCACTGCCGACCTGAAATCGCCAAAAACTAACTTTCGCCAATTGAAGCCTAATTCTACACCGGACATCAAAAATTCATTCCGAACACACTCCTAAGACCCAAATCACCTAACGAAGCTATCGGAACCATAAAATCCGCATTCCGAGGTTGTTTACCAATAAGTCAACTCCCAGTTGACCTTTCTAACTATTAATCTACTTTAAGAGACTAAGAGTCTATGCTCTCACCACGACCACTCCGAACCCGAACCAACCGACCTAACACAACATAAATAGGCTAAGAAATATATGATAAAGCAAAAACATGGGAAACAGGGCTAATCACATGGAACGACCGTCAGGGTCGTTACAAAATACTATCTCCATTACGCTATCTAAGACTTGGCACTGCCCTGTGTTCACCTGGGGCGAAGAACTTTTCTCATCTTCCACAAGACTAAGCCTTGTATTGTTTCATTTCGCATATGACCAAGCATCATATCTTTGCATTTCATAGGCTAAGCATCGCCATTTTGTCCAAAGGCATCATAGTCCGAAGGCATCATCCTCATAGCCGGAAGACACCATTCCATGGCCCTAGGATCTCTCAAAGTGCACATCATCATTCAAAGGAATCATAGTCTAGAGGCAACATCCTCATGGCCCGAGGATATCATTTCATGGCCTACTAATCCTTTATCACATGATTCATGGCCCATGACGTCATAGTCTACGGACATCATCCTCACCGTCCAAAGACAACTTTCATAGTCCAAAGGGAATTTGCATCATGTTTAAATTCTCGAATAATCCATATATACTTGCATGCATCGTGTTTTAAGTTTTGCAGGTAATCCAGGACGTAACCGTTCTTCAAAGGGGAGTAATCTTTGCTCCAATTTTTGTTCATAATGTTCACATCCTGTAATTGTTTCAACGTAACCAACTACAATCAATTACCCGCCTTTTACTCTATGACCTTTCAGATACTCGCTCTATTATACATCCGTAACGTTTCAGATTCACATTCATGATTTCACATAAATTCATTTGATATTGTCCTACCCAAAAGAACCCTTTCCAAAACATACAACCATTCTTGTAACAACTCCATTTGTTCAGTCCACCGTTGTATCCAGAACTACACAAGGCCCGATTCCCCTAACACCGGGGATATGTAGGCAACTCAAGAACCAGGGTTCGACCCCCATTTTTTTAAAATCACATCATCCCTCACTTAATTCAGCCAAAATTGGTCATCATTTTCTTTACCCGACAACTCTTTTATCATTCCCGGATAAATAGGGGTAGCTGTTGATATCCAATTTTGCCTTCATATTTCAAATAAGTGTATATACTTCAAAATATCATTTTGCATAATTATTTAATTTAAAAAATTTATGCAAGCATTTCCTATAATTTTTTCATATTTTTAAAACTATACAATCTATTTTCTTGTGTTTAAGTTTTTCAAATATTTATTAATTAGTCTATAAATTATTTTGTGATGAATCAATCATCTAATTTATTATTTTGTACCCATATATAGTTTTCATAATATCTTACTTCATTTCATATAATTATGTTTGTATTTTTAAGCTATTGACATAATTTTGCAAAAAATAGCCTATATTCTATGCATATTACATTTTATTGTATTATTTATGCTAGAATGTATTTTTTATATTTTTATAATGTCAAACTAGTATTCTAAATTATTTTACCTCATAAATGATGCTTTTATTATTTATTAATCTCTTTTATGAATTATTTTAAAATAATTTCGCATATTTATTTCATATCTCAATACAAGGATATTTCTGGACCAAATTAGGCCCAAACCTTTGGCCCACTCCACCTCTCTCTTCAGGAGCCCAACCAAAAGACCCCTTTACAAAACCTACTCGCGACCCGTTTCAAACGATCCGGCCACAATCAACCCTTCCCTTTAATTACCCAACCCAGAATCCCTAACCCCCATTACCCCTGAGACGTTGCCTCTATATCCTCTCCTCTCCTCTACACAAATCCCTAGTCGCCTTTCTAAAACTCTCCAAATCCATCTCAACCATGGATTCTTTCCATGATTTTCTTGCCTTTTGTGTGTTATCTCGTTATTCTCTACAAATGTATGGTGTCACCTAGTACTTTCCTAAACATGGAAAGTACTACCTCTTAGAATCGGGCCATTCCCCTTCAACCGTTTGAATCTGGACATTATTTAGTCCATGTACATCACGACCATGGCTATATGGATCCAATTAGCCAAGGTTTTCGGCCAACCTTTGATTTGTCTAAACTAGGGTTTACCTATTTCTTTTCAATCCAATTTTTATTGAGTCAGTATATTATTACCTCCTTATTTGTGTTTGATTTTACAGTTTTCCTAGTTTACTTATTCAATTTCTGTCACTATATAAACCTTTCCCCATTCCCCTTTGAGACAGACTTTAACCGATATATTCCTCACGAAAAACTAGGGATTTTGCTATTCTCTTGTTTTATATCATGTTTTGGCTGGCTAAAAGCCAAGGCCACTAAGAGTTTGTTTCTCACCCTTCTTTTGGTGTGAGCATTGCTCGGCGTTCTTTCGAAACTCTTGGGAACTCTGATACATTGAGATTCTGATTTCTTGGGGAATTTTTGTTCTTTACTGTTATTTGTTTAACTGGTGAGTTATTGGAATTTTGTAATTTCATTCTTATGTGTCTGCAATTCGCATATGTTTTCACTTATGAAGTCATAGCTTAATGTGTTTTCTGGGTTATTCCTGTGTGCAATTCTATTGCTTTACCTCAATTTTAGGCCTCTTTAACATTTAACTTCATAATGTTGATAGTTTGAAACATGCCCAAGCTTGATTCTAGTGATGTAGACTCTTTTTATGTCCATTTAGCCAATATGTTATGAACTACTGATGTGTGTGACCTTTGCATTGTTTATAATCTCTTTGGTCTCCAATTCTTCTTAAGCCTGTCAATTCTGTTATTTGGATATGCTGCATCTGTATAATTTGGACTTCCTTTAGTAAATTAGTCCATTATGTCAAAACCATAATGCTTACACTTACTGTATGACATGAGTTTATTTGACTATTCTATTATGAATCTCTATAATGGCAATCTTGCATATGTACTATGTTTTAATTCTGTGTCAAAGATCTTGTTCTATCAACCATGACTAGTTCCCAGTTAATATACCCCTCAACATGTTTTGGCTCACTTGATTCACCAATAATTGTCAAAATTTTTGCTTCTCTATCATCTCTATATGTTGTTCTTCTGCTTGATGAGAAATTAACATGACTATTTGTGCATGATGATCTTTGTCTATCTTGAAAACTTATTATTTTCCTAACTTTGCCACTATGTGACTGTCTATGTGCTAAGTGTTAAACCTGCTGAACTTGCTTCTAAATCCTATGACATGTCTAATTAGTTTATCTATTTTCTCAACATTGCTATGTTTTTTATAAGATATAAGTGTATCCTTCTCTCAACCATTGTCCATTCTCTTTCACTTGTCACCTATGCTCTCTTAAAGTTCTCATTCTTATCCGAATGAAAGCCAAGGCTACCTAGGCTTTACTACTGACCTCCCTAGTGTAAGCACTGCTCGGGACCCATTGGAGGCCCTTGTGAACTCTGATACACTAGGATTTTGTCCTTAGTCATTCCCTGATGTTACACCCCATATTTTTGTACGTGAAAGTATGCCATAAGTAAATTGATGGAAGCTCAGAAATGATATGTTACATCCCACATTTTTCGTATGTTAAAGTTTCGTCGTAAGTTTATCGACGTAAGTTCGGGAATGAGATTATTTTGAGATTATAAGCATTATGCTATTTCAAACAAGTGATGAGTAAATTCGGGAAGGTGAGAGGGTAAGAAAATTGAAAAAAATGAGTTTCGTTGAAGGTTGTCAATTTGGGATAAATACGGTCCAAGCAATAATACCCCGTATTTTCGGACTAGTGTTATATCAGATGATGGCGATAATTTGTGTAGGAGATGTGTTAAATATTGTTAATATTCAAGTAATGTAGGGAGTGTGTCTAATTACAAATAGAGATTAGTCTTATGTTCATGTAGGACCTACTTAAAGGAATAGATGATGATTCATATCAAGTTCCTAACGTGGAAATGATACATTGAACACTTTGTGACTAATATATAGTAGAAGGTGACATATAGCAAATGAGGGTAGACCCCACTATCCACTAACTAAACTATAACATTCACTTTTAGATACACTTACGTCTTGAAATATATAGATATAGCTATCACAAGCAACATCTTAGTAAGAATGGAGAAAATACATATTCTACATCTTCTCAACTTTGATTAGAACCATGTCCCCTTAAGAATTTCAGCTACAACGTGTGGAGGCAGATATATCTCCTTGCACTGAACAAAAATATGAAGAACAACATAGATGCTATACCCACTACAGTTTCCTCCGGATGATAGAAATTTGGAGATTTCTTCATAATAAAGTAAGGCGGAAGAAGACTAGTTTTGGCATATAAGATTGAGGAGATTTTTCACAGATACAAGTAGGAAGGTGACATTAACGGTATGTTAAGGCTATCCCCTTTTTTCTTTTTGGCATGATCCAAATGATATAAACAAAACGAGCAAACAAACAGATTTCATAAATGACTCTATTCATAGAAGTACTAGAGTTGTCTATGTTCTTGATTCCCCATGTGAATAATTATTATATCTTCTATTCATGGGTCTCAGAAAAATATGTAGTCGATAAAGTTTATTCGGAAGGCAAATTGGTCTTATGACATTCTTAGAAATCTTATTAACGTATTTCATATGCATCTCATTCATGTATACATGTGCATTGACCCATGACTAGATGGCGTTATATACGCGTGTATATTTTACAGCGTTATATACACACCACCACCTGATCAGCTGGTATACGTTGATGATTTTGCCCACAGTTGCCGAGATGATATGATGGGATGCCCTCAGAGGCTTGATGATGCTATGGACACATTCACCTATGCACGGCATAACATTCATACGCATATGCATACCACTATGAGTATTTCATAATTTACAAAGTTATCCAAGCTTACAGGTTGGGTCATTTACTCCATGTTTCTTCCATGTCTTTTATATACTTATTTATGTTCCTTACATACTGTCACGGCCCCAACTCCTAAGCCGGCAGTGATGGCGCCTATCTTGGAACTAGGCTAGCCAACCATTTCAGATTATCAATATATCCCATAATTTTCCCAAAATTTAGCAGATTTTAAAAATATCAGAAAGAGATAAAACAAATACACACTTTCCCAGAATCTGGTGTCAACTGTCATAAGCATCTAAGACTGAAAATACAATGTACAATAGTGACTTGCTACAACAAAAGTCTGAGGTACAAAAGACCAAAAGAAACTATAATCTGAGGGAAGGAAAGGAGGTGAGCTGGGGATGCTGAGCAGCTACCTCAATCCTCGAACAACTCCAAGCTCGTCAAGAAATCAACTAGTGGGATGGTCCAGTACCTGGATCGGCACATAGAGGTGCAGGGAGTAACGTGAGCACGCCAACTCAGTAAGTAATCAATGTAACTAAAAACTTGAGTGTGGTGACGAGCATTTAAATCATGTAAATCCATATATTAAATAACAGTGGAAATGAATAAATTAAGTCAGAAATCTACAATTCCGAATGTTTCATAAAAACTCCGGTTTCCATTTAAAAATATCGTAAGAAAACTTTTATCCAACATTTATTATCAGAGGCTCATTATAAAGAAGAGTGAAAACAGTATTTTCATAAAATATAAGCCCCTCGGGCACAATATCACTCACAATAAGGTCTCTCGGGCTAGCCTCTCAGTCACTCGTGACTCCACTATCAGTATCTCATGCTCTCACTTAACACTTGTACTCAGCAAGTACCATGACCACCCATAACTGCTATGGCGGGCAGCCCGATCAGCTACATTTATATATATATATATACACATATTGATACTGATGCGGCGTGCAACCCGATCTATATATATAACATATATTGCTGCGGCGTGCAGCCCGGTCCATATAATAGTCGAATGCGCTCACTGGGGGTGTACAGACTCCTGGAGTGGCTCCTTCAGCCTAAGCGCTATATCTGCTGCGGCATGCATCTTGATCCATATATAACATATATTGATGCGACGCGCAGCCCGCCGAATATATATATAATCTATATTGCTGCGGCGTGCAGCCTGACCCATATGTAATATATAACATATATATATTGCTGCGGCGTGCAGCCCGTCCCTTAATTATCCTCACATACTCGGCTCTCGGCCTGACTCAGTCACCGTCACAAGCCACTTGGGTAATTTATCTCGACTTATGAGACTCAGCCCTAAATGCTTTTCAAAGTTTTCAAAGCAGTGCGGTAACACTGAAAATGACAACAAGTAGGAAACATGACTGAGTTCACAATTGTTCTAACAGGATAGTGGTAGAATAGTGTAAAATTACCCAAACATGGGAAAATACCCCTGGGGGTCTAAACAGGTCGGCACAAGGCCCCAAACATGGCTCACACCCCATAAACAAATATAAACTCCCGAAACACGGGATATCATAAGGTTTCCAATCGAATACGCGACTTAATAGTCGCTATGAGACAGACCAAGTCACAATCCCTGTCGGTGCATGCAACCTAGCATGTGCGTCACCTCATTTATCAACACAATATCAAATAACGGGGTGTCATACCCTCAAGTTTAGAGTTATAATCGTTACTTACTTCAAAACAGCCCAAAAGCTACTCCGCGATGCGCTTGCCCCTCGAATTGGCTTCCAAATGCTCCGGATCTAACCAAAACCGGATTAGCATCATCAATATACGCTAACGGAACAAAACCCAATCGAAAGATACAATTTTAAATACAATTCTCGAAATTTGGCCAAACACGAGCCCTGGGCCCACATCTCAAAATTTGATAAAATTTACATCACTAGAATCCTCGTCCTCCCATGATTCTATACATACCAAGAACCCTAAAATCGGACCATAATTGCCCACTCAAATCCGCAAAAGAAAATTCCAAATTCAATGCACCTTTCTTCCCCAAATTTAGGTTTAATTTCAACACTTTTCTGGTTTAATTACTTAGAAAACGATATAGAAACGAGTTATGAAGTTGGAAACCTTACCTCCAAGAGATACCCTTTGGTTTCTTCTTCAAACCCTCTCAATTAGCTCTCAACCCGCTTGACAATAGAGGAAAATGATGAAAAATTTCGCAACAATGGGCTTTAAAACATTCTGCCCACCATTTAAAATCCCTTCAGTGCGATCGCGACTCTAGCCACGCGATTGCGATGCACAGACCAGCCAACTCAAAGAGATCGCATACCAATACACGCGATCTCACAGAACAACTCTCCACCCAACACACGCGCCTCATAACCTCTACGCGATCGCACCAACACCCACGCGATGGTACTGCTTTACCTGACCAACCTATGCGATTGCAATCCTAACCACGCGATCGCATAGAACAAAAATTCCTCCCCACTATTTTACTCTATGCGATCATGGATGAATCCATGCGATCGCAGTGAAGAATTCACTGCTGCTAAAACACCAGAAAATAGCAGATTTCTTAAGGCCAAAAAGTGCGCTCTTGACCTGTCTAATCATACTTTCATAAAGGTCAGGACAGAGTCCCTCCATACAAAAAAATACACGTCTAATCATACTAACTAAACAAGGAACTCCGAAGCAAATGGAGCGCACCAACATCCTCCGCTGAGCTGATAACTTATTTGGAGGGCTCTTGACCTGTCTATCGGGACCTGCGGGCATGAAGCGCAGCGTCCCCAGGGAAAAGGGACGTCAGTACAAATAATGTACCGAGTATGTAAGGCACATAAATAAGTACATAACAGACATGGAAGAAATATAGATTAAATGACTCGACCTGTAAGTCTGGATATCTCTGTAATTCATGAAATAATTATAGTGACATGCATATGCATATGAATGTCCTGTCGCGCATAGGTACATGTTTCATAACATCATTAGGCCTCTAAGGGCATCCCATCATACATCTCGACCACAATGGGCAAAATCATCAACGTATACCAGCTTATGAGATAGTGGTGCGTATATAACGCCGTAACCTTTTCCCATATCCCATATACATATAATATACATATGTACGCGTATATAATGCTATCTGGTCATCGGTAAATGTACATGTAATTGAATGCAAAGAAAATACGTTAATAATCTCAATATTTCTTTCGGATAAACTTTATAAAATGCGTATTATTCTAAGACCCATGAACAAAAGATATAATAATATGTCACATGGGGAATCAAGAACACAGAGCCCCTAGTATCTCTATGAATAGAGTCATTTATGAAAATTGTGCGTTTGCTCGTTTCTTCTGTATATTTGGATCATGCCAAAAAGAAGAAGAGATAGCCTTAACATACCTGGAGTAGGGAAAAATCTGTACGATATTCTTGAGAAGGATTGCATAGTACTCCCTCAGAATTATAAAATCTCGTTGTTAATATGCTAAGAAACCTCATTGATCGAAGAAATTACGTTGTAGTGTTTTTTAAGAACTTCTACAAATTTGTAGCAATTTGTAACAAATCACCTTGCTAAAAACCTCACGTCTTATTTGTATTCTTTGAGAATGAAATGGTCTTTGTATTTAATATCCTAGAAATTGAAGTTAGCATCTGATTGTTAATTGTTGTTGTTGTAGTATGATGTTTTCAAATTTTTCCTCACTTTTGTTCTTTATGTAGCCTTTCTGAGTATATCATGATTTCCTCAAAATGGATTGATATCCATGGAAGAAAAGTTTGATGACTAATATGACTCCACCTTCTATGTGGAAATAGCTTAATAAGGCAAGAGTCACTTACTCCACTTGCTAAATTGACTAAATGAATTAATGTCCATGTGCCTACTAATTGAATGGACTAAAGGCATGAGTCACAATTTGATTAAGGCAGAAGCTGCCATGTGAGGGTGGGGTGGGGATTTTAATCTTATCCAATAAATAATTAATTAATTAATTAGATAATATCCCACTACCCGATATTTAACCCATTGCTCGTATAATTAAAAATTATCTCAAATTACTCAAAATTCTACTTATTTTTAATACATTTTATACATCATACAATAATGTTCATGGAGTACCTTCTGTGACACTAGTCTATAAACACCGGGTACGCTCGGACTGTATTATATCCCAAATCGACAACCTTTAACGAAACTCATTTTCTTCTATGTGCTTACCTTCTCTCCTTCACGTATTTATTCATCATGTGTTTGAAATAGTAAAATGCTTATAATCTCAAGAAAATCTCATCTTCGAGTCTACATCAATTAACTGAAGATGAAACTTTAACATACGAAAATGCGGGATGTAACGTCATTCCCCCTTTGGAGCATTCGTCCTCGAATGTTGACTGATGCACTTATCATTTTCATAACCTATGGCTCTTGCGAATACTTTAGTGCTCTCCTTGCCATCTAAGCAATTGTCCTGTGAATAAATCCAAAGGCCAGGGAATTCTCCCCTTTAGTCCTCTTTTCCACACCATGACTTATGATCGAAATCCTTGCAATCTCGTAACTGTTGCTACCTTTTATCATGCAGCCTCTACGATACTGACCTTGTAAGTGTGCCTATGCGACTCTTCTCTCCTTAGCCAATCTCTAGGCCTTACTTTATAAACATATACAGAGCTTTATAAACATATACAAAGCTTAATAACATGTCTCTCTGGGCATCTATAGGTATACTGAAGTTCTTCGCTCAGTACTTTGTAGAACTTGCGGATATTGCTATATCTTATATTATAGACCTGGTTATCCATTTGTATGAGTTTACTACAACAACGTAATTCATATTATACCACAAATCTTACTTCGATTTATCGTTATTGAGGTCTGCAACAAACTCCAGTTTACTCTCCTTGCTTATCCTTAAGACTGATGGTTTAATCTCATCTCATAATGTTGAAATTTTATCCATCTATTATTGATTCACCTTAATGTTGATCCATCATCTACCACTGATAACTTGATCTCTTATGTAACACCGCCGCTAGGGCTCGCGTCTCATCAGGGCATCTGGAGTAATTAGATTGATCCACCTAGGGGGTGATACTATACTTCCATAACCGTACTTTATAGCATCCCAATGTGACTCACCTTATGTGGGTATTTTAGTCCCTTAAAATTCATCAAATCCTCTTCAAGTCATTACTTAATCAAAGCCCAAATGTCATCCTTTATTTATCACAATCACACCCTCATTCTACTATAGGGCAGCATTCCATCTCTTCTAAATGCTACTAGTCTTAGACTCCTTTGAGTTCATTTAGGCTATACTGAGCTTTCTATAACTTAGAGGAACCATCAGCTCCCTTATTTTCACGGGCTTAATCCCGAGGACTTATCCATTTTCGTCACCTTCTCACTTTCCCTTTTCTTCTCCTTACTCCTGTCTTTCTAAAACCTTGTCGTTATATCATACTTTAGCTTGCGACGGATTACCTTATGCTTTTCTGGAACATCGAGATATTACATCATCTCTAACTCTTCTTTTACTCTTTAATTAGACCTTTCGGTACTTAGAAGCCATAGGCTGGAAGGTATGCCACTGATGAAACTGCTATCATTCCTGAATACTGAATCCCCGTGCTTCTAGCCTCTTATCCGCAGTATGGACTATTCATAACCTTTTGCATTTGAGTACCTTGTACGTTGTTCACCTTTTCCTTACTTACCTTAAAATATTGCTTCGCATTCTTCTATCTTTTTCATAACCTCCCTACCACATAGGTATAATTTACTTCCACAACCTGAAGCTCTATTATAATCCTTACACCTTTGGTGCATACACAATCCGGTGGGTACTTCATACTGACTTCTTATTAGGCTGGTACTCTTTAGTTGGCTCCATCGTAAAGCCGTTATAAAATATGGCTACTGTACCATATCTCTTATACCTCTGCTATTTAAGAGTGATCCTGAGGTCTATAATTCTCTTGGTCCACTCCTGTTTTACTTAGCCGATGTAACTCTTTAGTTTCCTCTTCTTTCTGATTAGCCTTTGTGTAGGCTTAAGCTATCTTCCGATCTGCGGATCCTAGTATTAGTTATTACTTTATCCTTTCATAGACACTGAGGGATATCCATGATACAATTCTCTAAAAATTCAATCCTTCATCTATGACCTGGCTCAATCCTTTCTTTTGATGTATACCAGAATCTTCTACGGCTGTATATGTTGCAGGTATAAAACTCCAAAATCATAAGTGCATTCATAACGTCACCAACTCGGGATCATTATCAAATAATTCCTTTCCTTCCTTCTTAGCTCTACTTAACTTAAGCTATTACTTTTCCTGGTCTTTATACCCTCTTGTTGCATGCATACATAGCTTATCTTAGTTCCCACGCATGCTAGAGTTTTCGTGCAACTCATATGATCTCAAATATTAATTTTAATTTTACTTCCCGTTCATTGGCCACGGTAGGTGCCATTTTTCTTTGGAATGCTTACAATGTTGTTGTGAGACTGTTGTTACACGACCATTTCCTCTTTAGGTCGTTGTGCTTAGGTTGAAGCCTCCTTCTTTATTTCCTCAACTCGTCTTTCGCTGTAATAATTAGAGATAACCCTTGACTCTTGTAAAGCTATGAGCTTATTATGGACCTTTTGATATCCTTCCTTGCCTATAATTATTTGTAGTTGCTTACCTCCATGCCCTTGTGCTTGTAGGGTTGCTTCTGAACCGATTTTTGCTTCTGAACCGATATTTTAACCAAATAAGCAACTCCGAAGCAAATAGAGCATACCAACATCTTCCACTGAGTTGGTAGCCTATTTGGAGGGCTCTTGACCTGTCTATCGGGACCTGCGGGCATGAAACAGAGCGTCCCCAGGAAAAGAGACGTTTGTAAGAATAATGTACCGAGTATGTAAGACACATAAATAAGTACATAACATACATGGAAGAAATATAGAGTAAATGACTCGACATGTAAGTCTGGATATCTCTGTAATTCATGAAATAATTATAGTGTCATGCGTATGCGTATGAATGTCATGTCGTGCATAGGTACATGTTTCATAACATCATCCGGCCTCTAAGGGCATCCCATCATATCATCTCGGCCACTGTGGGCAAAAATATCAACGTATATCAACTGATCAGGTGGTGGTGCATATATAATGCCGTAACCTTTTTCCATATCCCATATACATATAATATACATATATACGCGTATATAACGCCATCTGGTCATGGGTCAATGTACATGTAAATGAATGCAATGAAAATATGTTAATATTCTCAATATTCCTTTCGAATAAACTTTATCAACTGCATATTTTTCTGAGACCCGTGAACAGAAGATATAATAATATGTCACATGGGGAATCAAGAACACAGAGACCCCTAGTATCTCTATGAATATAGTCATTTCTGAAATTTGTGTGTTTGCTCATTTCTTCTGTATAATTTGGATCATGCCAAAAAGAAAGAAGGGATAGTGTCATGACCCAAATTCCCAACCCACGGGATCGTGATGGTGCCTAACACCACACTTGCTAGGCAAGCCAATGTTAGAACTTAACTAACCATTTTCTTTTAACAATTTGCTTAAACATGAATAAAAAATTCAAAATTGAATACTGAATAGAATATTTTCCAATAAATAACTTCCTGAATAATAACCGAATAAATAAACTGAACCACAAACTAAATATATACTATATAACTACCTAGGGTTTGGTGTCACAATTCACGAACTACTAAAAAGTACTACAAATAAATGGGCTGAAAGAAATATATCTCTGTTTTGAATGAAATAAAATAGTATCTAAATAAATAAGGGAAAACTCCAGGAATCTGCGGACACCAGCAGATCTACCTCGTGTCTCCGTGTAAAAACTCAACTATGCTAAAAGAATCAGCTCTGGCCAGTATCTGGATCTGCACAAGAAGTGCAGAGTGCAGTATCAGTACAACTGATCCCATGTATTTAGTAAGTGTCGAGCCTAACCTCGGCGAAGTAGTGACGAGGCTTGGACAGGACACCACATAAAACCTGGACATGTATAAACATACTAGCAGCAATAATAGCAATTAGAGAGTTAACATTATATCCAATAATGGGAAGGGATCATGCTATAGGGAATTTAACATAAGGTGAGAGAAAAACAACAAGGCAACAATAAACAGTAATCAACAATAATTTAAAGAAACAAGAATAGAAAAGGAACTCACACGGCACCACCCTTCGTGCTTTTACTCTCATCCTCCCCATATCATAAATAAGCATACACGACATCACCCTTCATGCTTTTACTCTCACAATGTATTTCATTCAGGAACGACATCATCCTTCGTGCTTTTACTCTCACAATGTATTTCATTCAGGCATGGCATCACCCTTCGTGCTTTACACTCTTCCTCACAATAGAATATATTTGGATAATGCACGACATCACCCTTCGTGCTTTACACTCCTCCTTACCAATCACAGAATCATTAACAACATACAAAGAGGGATTTCACAAGAAATCAATATTTTCTCATAGTTTCTATTTTCATTTATTATTTCAATCTCAATTCAATATTCACAATATTATCCATCATGGTGGAACCAGGTACCAAACTTCCAACATTTCAACAATAATGATAATCACAAGTAATAGGCTTTACAACTACCAAAATAACAATAATTTACTTTAACTCGCATGTTATGACCTGACCACAATGTATAGGTACTCTTCACCTCACATATACAATGGATTTAGCAACAAAACATGTAACAAGTAGTCACAGAATACCTCCCTCAAGCTAAGGTTAGACACAACACTTACCTCGAATTCACAGGCCACTCACTACTCAAGCACTGCTTTTCCTTTGGAATCGGGCTTCAAATCCCTCGTATATAATCATAATTAGTTCAATATAATTAATTAGTGCTAAAGGAACAAACTTTACTGAAAAAATATGGTTTTCCTAAGGTTTCTAAAAAAAAGTTAAAAACCGACCCCGGGCCCGCTTGGTCCAAACTCGGGGTTCGGACCAAATTCTGTTTACCCATTCACCCCCGAGGCCGAGTATGTAATTCATTTCGAAATCCGACCCCAATTCGAGGTCAAAATTTAATTTTTACAAAATTCTCTAATTCTACCCAAACCCTCAATTTCTACGATGAAAATTCTTGATTTTTTGATTGAAAAGTTATGAAAAACATTGGGTAATTTAAAGAGAAGAGTTTAGAATCGGTTATCAACACTTTGAGGATGAACTTGTAGGTTGAAAATCTCCTCTAGGTCTTTTTAGTTCGAAATATGAAGAAAATAGGTTATGCCCGTGTTAAAATCGTTATTAAATCGCTGGACAGGCCTTCATCGCGTTCGCGATGGGCCTGTCACACTCGCATAGAGTCTGGCCCAATGGCCTTCGCGTTCGCAGAGCTGAGGACGCGTTTGCGGAGCTTTACTCCAGATGGTCATCACGATCGCAGCCCAATGGACGTGCTCACATAGAAGAAATGGGAGCCCCCTCCCCCAGGCCCATTACTCTCCGCATTCGCGATAGCCTGGTCGCGTTCGCGCAGGGCAATCCCCCCAGTGCTTCACGTTTGCGGCCTGGGTTATGCGTTCACGTAGCAAAAAATGACCCCCAACAAATTTACTCTACACGATCGCGTGTGAAGCTTCACGATCGCGGTGAAGAATGACTCAGTGCAGTAGAAACAGATTTACGGTAGTTATTTCCAAGTTCAAAACGCCCCGAAACCTACCCAAAACTCACCCGAGCCCTCGGGGCTCTAAACCAAACATGCACATAAGTCTAAAAACATCATATGGACTTGCTCGAGCGATCAAATCATGAAAATAACATCAAATACTAAAAAATTAACCTCAAAACTCAAGATTTCCTCAAGAACACTCAAATTTTTAACTTTTCAGCCAGACGTCCAAATCACGTCAATTCAACTCTAATTCTCATCAAATTTCACATATAAGACTTAAATATCATAAAAAACCTGTACCGGGTTCTAGAACCAAAAATACGGGCCCGATACCAATGAGTTCAAATATTAATTCATTTCTTTATTTCCTTAAAAATCAAGCATAACAATTTTCTTCAAAAATTTATTTCTAAAGCTAGGGACCTCGGTATTCAATTCCGGGCATGTTCCCAAGTCCCATATTTCATTGCGGAATTCCCGGGATCATCGGAACACGGATCCGAGTCCTTTTACTCAAAATGTTGAACAAAGTCGACTAAAACCAAATTTTAATTCCAAAAATTATTCTTTCTCATATTTTCACATAAAAAGCTTTCTGGTTTCACGCCTAGACTGTGCATGAAAATCGAGGTAAATAAAATTAATCTTTTTAAGGCTAATGAGCCTAGAATGGAGTCTTAGTTTAAAAGATGACCCTTTGGGTCATCACAGATAGCCTTAACATACCTGGAGTAGGGAAAAATCCGTACGATATTCTTGAGAAGGATTGAACCGTACTCCCTCAAAATTACAAAATCCCGTTGTTAATGTGCTAAGAAACCTCATTGATTGAAGAAATTGTGTTGTAGTGTTTTGTAAGAATTTGTACGAATTTGTAGAAATTTGTAACAAATGACCTTACTAAAAACCTTACGCCTGATTTATATTCTTTGAGAATTAAATGGTATTTGTATATAAAATCCTAGAAAGTAAAGTTAGCATCTGATTGTTAATTATTGTTGTTGTAGTATGAAGTTTTCAAATTTTTCCTCACTTTGGTTCTTTATGTAGCCTTTGTGAGTATATCATGATTTTGTCAAAATGGATTGATATCCATGGAAAACAAGTTTAATGACTAATATGACTCGACCTTCTACGTGTCAATAGCTTAAGAAGGCAAGAGTCACTTACTCCACTTGCTAAATTGACTAAATGAATTAATGTCCATGTGCCTACTAATTTAATGGACTAAAGGCATGAGTCACAATTTTATTAAGGCATAAGCTGCCACGTGGGGGTAGAGTGGGAATTTTAATCTTATCCTATAATCAATTAACTAATTAATTAGGTAATATCCCACTACCCGGTAATTAACCCATTACCCGCATAATTAAAAATTATCTCAAATTACTTAAAATTATACTTATTCTTAATACACTTTATACATCATACTATTATGGTCATGGAGTACCTTGTGTGACACTAATTTATAAACACCGGGAATTTTGGCTCGGACCGTAATAAATCCCAAATCGACAACCTTTAACGAAACTCATCTTCTTCTATTTAATAATCTCAAGAAAATCTCATCCCCGAGTCTACGCCAATTAACTGAATATGAAACTTTAACATACCAAAATGCGGGATGTAACACTCTTGTCACTGATTGTTCTTTCAATTCGCATCATTCACTAGAAATCATGCTTATAAGATTCAAATTATTTCGTTTGGCGCTATTCATCTAGAAAATATGCCTATAAGTTTAAGATATGCCAATAAAATCAGCTTTAAGTACTAATGTTACAAATCCTACCTATAGGGTATAACTACTCGCTATAATTTGTTAATGCTAAATCGCTCAAACACTGTTATTGTACGCTACTATTAGAGCATGAATAATGTTGGGACTTTCCCAACGGATTTTTTTTATCTTTGATTGTGTAGATCACCTAGGCTTATTCACATGTAGGTTTAATAACTTGAAACCTGCAATTTCAATAATCAGCTTGTGACAACTGTAACATCTTGCATATGAAACTACCCGCATTCTTTAATTCAAAGCCACCTAGAAATCATGTCTATAGGGCTTAAGGTTCTTAGTTCTGAAACCTCCTAACTTGAATATTTGTTTGTGTGCATTTGCTGTCTAAGTTTGGAGGTTAATGTGAGCCTCTAACTACCTTTACATGAAGTCTTATGTGTTTTTTTCTCTCTCTTAGATTTTCATTTTTAAGCAGCCTAGGTAAGGTCTAGAACCATCCAAATAGAGGTTCAAAACCTCCTGGACCATAGGTATGGGATGGTGTAACGATCCGACCGATCATTCCGTGAGATTAGCCCCATTTCCCCTGTTTCTACTTTATCATATGTTGCTTAGCCTATTTATGTTGTGTTGGGTCGGTTGGCTCGGGTTCGGAGTGGTCGTGGTTAGAACTGAGACACTTAGTCTCTTAAATTGGCTTAATAGTTTGAAAACTCACTAGGAGTTGACTTATTGGTAAAAGACCTTAGAATGTAGATTTTATGGCTCGGATAGCTTCTTTAGGTGATTTGGGACTTAGGAGTGTGTTCGGAATGAAGTTTTGATGTCCGGTGTAGAATTAGGCTTGAATTGGCGAAAGTTAGTTTTTGGCGATTTTCGGCCGGCATGGGAAAATAGGCTATCAGGGTCAGAATGAAATTCTAGAAGCTGGAGCAAGTTCGTAATGTCATTTTGGATATGTGTGCAAATTTTCAGGTCAATCAGATGTGTTTTGGATGGTTTCGCATCCTTGGTGAAATTTAGAAGTTTCAAAGTTCATAGGCTTGAATTTGATTTGATTTTGGTGTTTCTGCATTATTTTTGGTGTTTCGAAGGCTCGACTAAGTTTGAATGATGTTAGGGGACGTGTTGGTATATTTGGTTGGGGCCCCGAGGGGGCTCAAGATTGATTTCGGATGGTTAACGGAGGTTTGGACTTAGGAATTTGTAGCAAAGCTGCTGCTGGTGCCATTTTATTGGTGTGGCCGCACCTGCGGATGGGGAGCCGCAGGTGCGATGATCGCAGGTGTGATGGCCGGGGGTACGATGGCCGCAAGTGCGATGGCCCCATGTGCGATGGTTCTTGCGCCGGTGCAGAAGAGGGGGACCTGGCCAAAGAGCGAAGTTGCGGATGCCTTGTTGCGCGTGCGAGCCTGCAGGTGCGAGAAGAGGGCCCCATGTGTGGAAGTCCGGACTTAAATCAATTTTGCAGGTGCACACTTGGGACCGCTGGTGCGGGTCCACAGGTGCGGAAATCGCTGGGAAGGAATTATAAATATTTACCTCCACGAATTTTTGGCATTTCTCATCACTTTTGCATGCGGGTTGAGTCATTTTGAGAACAATTTGGAGTAGGATTTCGAGGGTCTTCGGTGGAGGTAAGTTTCTCGGACTAAAAACTCGATTCTGTTGCTTGGAATTAATGGATTAAATGGCATAAATTGGGGGTTTAGGGCTTGGGAAATTGAGACTTATAATTAAGGAAGTTAGGGGTTGTTTGCGGTTGAATTTTTATACATTTTATATGTGTAGATTCAGGAAAGGATGAGGATTCATGTGATGCAGTTTTTATCGAATTTCGAGACGTGGGCCCGGGGCTCGGGTTTGGCCAATTTCGAGAATTGTGCCTAAAATTGATAGTTTTTGACTGGGCCTTGATGATGTTAATCTGGTTTTGGTTAGATTCGAAGCAGTCGGGGGCCGATTCGAGGGGCAAGAGCATCGCAGATTAGTATTTGGGCCGGGTTGAGGTAAGTAATGACCATAAATCTTGTCATGAGGGTATGAAACCGAACATAGTATTTTCTCATTAGTTTTGGAGTGGCGCACGTGCTGGATGACGAGTGTGTAGCATGCACTGATTTGGATTTGGACTTGGTCCTTTACGCGACAACTATTGAGTTGCGTATTTTACTCTAAATCATATGTTAAAAATTGTGTTCTAAACTATTGTTATATTTGGGCTATAATCCATGTTTGGGGCCTTGCACTGACTTGTTTAGACCCCTTGAGGGCAATTTACTGCAATTTCCTCACTGTGTTGACTTATGATTTACACTCATTCATATTATGCTTAACTGTTTTCTAAACTCAGCCTTATTTACACTATTTGAGTTATAAAATGATGTTTTGGGTCGAGTACCCCTTCTTACTGATAGCCCGAGGGGCTTACTGAGAGTTTCTGACTGAGTGAGGCCGAGGGCCTGGTTGTGAGGATATGAGATGCCACGAGGTGGCTTGATTTTAGTGCTTGGGATGAAGGTGCCCCTCCGGAGTTTGTACACACCCTAGTGAGCGCGGGTACCTACTGAGTGCGAGTGCCGAGTGACAAGTGATTGGGAGGCATGAGTAACAGTGAGGTTGCCCGAGGGGCTAATACTGAATGATTGTGAGGTATGCTGAGTGATATTTTGCCCGAGGGGCGATTTATGATTCATGTTTTGGCCCGAGGGGCTATTTATGATTTATTTCATTTTACACTAAACTCTTCAGGTATTTTATTTCGAAAATTGTTGGAAAACACATTTTTCAAAGGATTTTACTGAAGTTGGCTTTTACAGCATGTTCATTTCATATATATATATATATACATATGTATATATATATATATACATATGTATATATATATATATATATATATATATATATACTATTGGAAAGAAAGGCTGTGCTTAGTGTGTACTGATGATTTGATCTTATGTGTTTCTTACTACTTAGACTTGATTTATTTTCATTATTACTGAGTTGGCGTACTCACATTACTCCGTGCACCCCTGTGTGAAGATACAGATGCTCGTGCCGAGCGTTAGTCATCTATTTTCGTGCGGAGCCGGAGTTGGGACATAGAGGTAGATGTTCAGCGTCCGCAACATCTCTGTTCCCTTTCTTATTTTGTACTTACTTCTTCGTTCCGAGATTTTCTATTATGATAGTAGAAATTTTGGTATTATCCTTAGATGCTCATGACATGTTGGCTCCGAAACTTGGGGATAGTCGTAGACTGTTTAGCTGTTTTGTTTTGCTTAAAAGATTCAAAAATTTATATACGTTTATAAATGTTGAAAATGAGTTGGAAATTTTGAAAAGAAACTGTAAATATGTGATTGTTGGCTAGCCTAGTCCCACAATAGGCGCCATCACGGCTGGTTTAGGATTTGGGGTCGTGACAAGTTGGTATTAGAGCCTAGGTTACATAGGACTCAATAATCATGAGCAGGTTTAGTAGAGTCCCGCGGATCGGTGCATAGACGTCTGTACTTATCTTCGAGAGGCTGCAGAACCCTTAGGAACAATCTCATTTTTCTTTAATTCTGTCGTGCCATTTTTTTTATTCTGGAAATCTGAACTTCTGTTGTTTCATTCTCTCACAGATGGTGAGGACTCGCGCTACTCATCATGGTGACCAGCCACCAACTAGACCAGCGAGAGGTCGAGGCCGTGGTAGAGGTAGGGGAACAACCCGTGCAGCAGCCGGGGCACTATTCAGGATCAGGTCCCAGCGGCAGATGCTCCAGGGGGACAGGCTCAAGCACCGGCGGTGCCTATTGTTATTCCAGGTCTTCAGGAGACCTTGGCTCAGATCTTGACTGTATGTACCACCCTTGCTCAGGAAGTTGCTGCATCTTCTTCTGCTGCTACTTCTCAGGCCGGGGGAGGAAGCCAGACTCCAGCTGCCCGGACACCTGAGCAGGTTACTCAGGGCCTTCAGACACCGGGGGCGGTTCCAGCCCAGCCGGTTTCTCTAGTTCAGGACTTCGTGGTTCCAGCTATGCCAGATGATGAGCAGCGTAGGCTGGAGAGATTCAGTAGGCTTCAGCCTCCGACATTTAGTGGTGCTGAGGGAGAGAATGCCCTTTTTCTGGATATGCGTCAGAGGATGCTTCGTACTGCTGGGATTCTGGAAACCAGTGGGTCTCGTTTGCTACTTTTCAGTTTTCTGGGGCTCACATTACTCCCTGCACCCCTGTGTGCAGATACAAGTGCTGGTACCGAGCATTAGTCATCTATTTTCGTGCGGAGTCGGGACATAGAGGTAGTTGTTCAGCGTCTGCGACATCTCTGTTTCCCTTTCTTATTTTTTACTTAGTTCTTCGTTTCGAGATTTTGTATTTTGATAATATAATTTTTGGTATTATCCTTGGATGCTCATGACATGTTGGCTCCGAATCTTGGGGATAGTTGTAGACTGTTTAGCTATTTTGTTTTGCTTAAAAGATTCAGAAATTTATATATGTTTATGAAATGTTGAAAATGAGTTGGAAATTTTGAAAAGAAACTGTAAATATGTGATTGTTGGCTAGCCTAGTTCCACAATAGGCGCCATCACGACTGGTTTAGGATTTGGGGTCGTGACACGTGGGTAGTGCACAACCTAGAATTGAAATAGAGCGCTTTAGGTAAAATAACTTTAACATAGTAATAGGGTAGCAGGAGATGATAGTCTTTGCCCGCTGGATAATATGAGTAATTCCCTACCCTAAGGGAGTTGCGAAGTATTATTTATGTTTCACGGGGTGATCCTTTAGGCTAAAAAACTTAGGACCCCCCTTCTTTCTTTCTTTCTAGTAGAATTGAAATAGTTGTACCTCTACATTCGCATTAAGATCTTTGTAATAAAATTCTTTGATTTCTTACTCTCTTTGCTTATTTAATAATGTAACCTAATCCACATAATTTTATGTTCGGTCGGGACCCACAATTTCTCTTTAAGGTAACTTGAGCCCTTACCCGATCTTTGGTGGCGTTGACTAGTCAAACAGAGTTATTGCACAATAGCTGCCCTAACGAAACTCAAAATCGTTAGGTGACGACTCTTCTCTTTTAACACCCATTTAAAAGAGATGTCACATGTCGAAACCCGATTTCGCGAGAAAAAGGGGTGCGACACTACTTACGCTCCTCTACACCTTTAGCGTATGCCTGAATACGAGAAATATCCATGTCTGGCTAAAGTGAGACCGACATACAATCATTAAGCAAGTATGGCTCTAACCCCATCATGAATCGGTGAACCCGATCCTCCATCTTAGATACAATAGTGGGAGCATACATAGCCAAAGAATCAAACTAAATATTGTACTCCCGAACACTCATGTTACCATGCCGAAAGGTCAAAAACTTATTAACTCTGGCCCGTCTAAGCTCTAGTGGCAGATAATGACAAAGAAAAGCCTCTAGAAACTCCTGCCATACTGTTGGAGGGGCATCCTCACCTCTAGACAATCCCTAGACTCGTACCAATAAATTGCAACATCTTGGAGTCTCTAGGAAGCTCGCTCAACTGACTCAGTCGTAGTGGCCTTCATTACCCTTAAAGTCGTCTTCATTATATTGATAAATACATGAGGGTCCTCATTTGGATCTGCTCCAGTGAATACCGGAGGGTCCAAATTAATTAAATCACGAACCCTCGCACTGACGGACCTATCTACATTACCAATACCTACCTCCTGACGCCGAGCCTGTGTGGCTACTATTCGATTTAATAGTTGAATAGCATCTCTCATCTCCTGACCCCCTGCATCTGGATGAGGAGCTAGATGTACAAGGGCGGGCACTGGAGCTGGTGCCTCTTGGAGCTCTTCTGGAGAGGGAGGGGTATGTGAGGTCTGAGATGGAATCTCACTATGAGACTCTCCCTGAGCCCTAGTAACTCGTAGCACTCGACTAGTAGTCTCACTAGCGGCGGACTTGCCCTTTTCGGCGGTTGTAGTCTTTGGAGGCATCGCTGAAAACATAACATATCGTTAGGATCATGAATTCTTATATCGCACGATCTAAGATAAGAAGAGAGAATAACATCATATATGTCTTGTAGCCTCCTGTCTATAAGTGTGGTGCAGAACACACCCATAAACAAGACTCTACTAGACACGGTCTGTACACAACCCTAGGACAGAACTACTCTGATACCACTTTTGTCACGAGCTAAACATATGGAACATGATGTGTGCCAGAGTTCTACTGGTCGAACACCCTTAAGCATGCGTCTAAGATACCAACATGAATAATATCTACTGAATTACGAGAATAACATGCGTGAGGAAAACCTGTCCAAAAGACATATATACATATACGTGCGGAATATGTAGGGTGAGCCGACAAGGATTCTATAGACAACTATATATCCAATTATACATCCTGTCTATAGACCTCTAACAGTATATACAACTGTACAAAGGAAGGGATTGGGCCCCGTCATACCCATATATGTATAAACATATTGTACCAAAATCAAAAGCAGCTCCGGATCAAATGGAGCACATCGATTTTTGCTGATCAAGGATCTTAAGAAGGGGACTACCAGCTTGTCTACCGACACCTATGGACATGAAATTAGGCCCCCTGAAATAGGGCGTTAGTACGAATAATGTACTGAGTATGTAAGGCATGAAAATCAGTACATAAAAGACAGATGAAGCATGGAATAAAGAATTCCGCCTGTAAGTCTAAATAACTTTGTAAATCTGGAAACATTTATAATGTCATGCACGTGCGTATAAATGTAGTGTTATGCATAAGTATAGGTGTAAATACCATTATCAAGCCTTTAACGTCTTCCCATCATATCATCTCGGCCACTGTGGGAAAAATTATCAACATATACCAGCTGATCAGGTGGTGGTGCAAATATAATGCCGTAACCTTTTCCCATATCCCATATACATATAATATACGCGTATATAATGTCATCTGGTCATGGGTCAACGTACATGTATAAATTAATGCACTGCATAAAAAATATGTAATAAGATCAATATACGTTTCGGATAAACTTTATCAACTACGTATTATTCTGAGACCCATGAACAGAAGATATAATAATATGTCACATGGGGAATCAAGAACATAGACACCCCTAGTACTTCTATGAAATGAGTCATCTATTAAAGTTGTGCGTTTGCTCATGTCATTTGTATCATTCCAAAATGAAAGAAGGGATAGCCTTAACATACCTGAACCAATTCTCTTGACAATCCTCTAACACACGACAATCGCGATAAAACTCATGATGGCAACATCGGAGTATGGAAAAATCCGTATGATATTCTTGAGAAAGATTGCACTGTACTCCCTTAAAATTGCAACATGTCATGTTGCTAAGATGCTAATAGATCTTGTTTGAATTTTGTTTCAAGAATATCTTGACAATCCCTCTAACACACGACAATCGCGACAAAACTCATGATGGCAAGATCGGAGTATGGAAAAATCCGTATGATATTCTTGAGAAAGATTGCACCTACTCCCCTAAAATTGCAACATCTCATGTTGCTAAGATGCTAAGAGATCTTGTTTGAATTTTGTTTCAAGAAAGTCACATTACTAAGATTCTAAGATGAAAATTTTTGTTTGAATTTGTTGAAGCCTTATTTCTCATATTATAGAGATATCAACATCTCTTTAAGTGAATTAGAGATGTTTTTAAAGCTTGGTGGGTGTGGGCCCCACATATTAGATGACTAAGCCACATATTCTATAAATATGCCACCTATATACGAACTTAATAAGTCAAAATCCTTGGCTTTGTTGGCTGCCACATTAAGGGTTCCTTGGTCTTATCCAAGGTTCTTAATTAATTATTCACTAATTCTTAATTAACTTGTTAATTACCTTATTAACTAATAATTAACCAATTATCTATATAATTAAGAATTATCTCAATTTACTTAAAATACTACTCACTTTTAACACACTTTACATACCCTATTATCATGGTCATGTGCTACCTTGTATAGCACTAGTCCATAAATACCGGGTATTATAGCTCGGACTAATTTTTATCCCAAATCGACAACCTTCAACGAAACTTATTTTCTTTGATTCTCTTACCATTAACCTCCACAACGCTTACTTATCCCCTATTATAAATAGCATAAATTCTTATCACCTCAAAAATAATCTATTCCCGGAGTCTACGTCGATTAAGTTACAGCGAAACTTTTACGTATGAATTGCGGATATAACAAAGTCAAATTTGTCAACTCTTCCAACTTAAAGCTTCAGTTCAAGAAATTCATTCTCCCAAATCGATTTCTAATAACTTGAAAACGAAAACTGACGATTCACACAACTCATAATACATCAAGCGGAGATACTCGTGCCCTCAAACTACCGAGCGAAGTGCAAATGCTCAAAATGACCGGTTGGGCCATTACAAGTTTGTGGTGTTGTGAGAGAAGGATGGATCTCGAGATGCAGGTCATTTATCGCACCTTAGTTGTGCTTGGATTTCACAGAATACGACGCTATCTGTCACCCCAGAATTTGAATTATGCACTTGACATGCTTGTGGCTGATATTCGTGCATTTCGTAACTATAAGCGTCACAATGTGATGTCTGTATTTTATTCTTGATTGTTATGTGCGGATCGGGTCGCATGCATGCACGGGTATGTTTTTTGGATTAGGTTGCTCGGCGCATTAGTATCATGGTTGGATCTGCATGTCGCAACGGTATCATGTATGGATCGAGTTGCACACCGCAACAGTGAGATTTTAAATATAGTTCCCTATCTCTATTATTGTGTGTTTTGTTTCTCATCACCTAAGAAAGGTTCATAACGTCTCTTGGGTTGTTTTATTAGTTACATGGGCTTGGTAATTCTTTTCCATAGTTCTCTTTTTCTTATGTATCACATTCGAGTTTTTATCTTGTTGGCACATTGTGGGCGTCATATAAGACTTTTGACAGTGTCTGAGATGGCTCATTGCCTGAGCGGCTTCTACTAGGCGATATGAGGTTATTGGACCTGGGATCAACGCGAACGGGTAAGGAGGGGCATATTAAAGAGAAAATATCATTATTCATTTCAGAATGAGGTAATGGTTTGAGAGACTCGATGATTTGTGATTAGGTAGGTCGTTATGAGTTTCTACACATCTCTTCCATCATGGCAGTACTGCGAGAGTTGGAATAGGGCTTATATATGTTATGAGGTATACTATGGGATTCGGGTCAGTAGAAATTTCAGCTGTTGTGCTTGGGGGAGATTGCCTTGGGCTGGTGCATGGGTGATTTTATTGGAGGAGCATGGTCAAGTTGGGTTCAATGTCTGGTGATTGATACAGTGTTCGAGTGTTAGAATCTGGTATCGTGGAGAATTCTGTATGTTGGAATTTTGTTCTCAAGCTTGTTAGAGGGTTTTTTTTATAGAGAGGGGCTCAAAGTATCTCATAGCTAACGTAAACTTTGCCATGAGAGTAGATCAACGAAGTTTATGATCATAAAGAAAAGGCTAACCCTTCTGCCCCTTGCGGATCATTTCACTTGCTTGACTTCTTCACTTTCCAGGTTACTCACTTCTGCTGATTCGGCAACCAGGAAAGACATGCTATCATATTCAAAATACTAATCAACATTTGTTCCCATTGTGATGCATTCTACCCCTGATCTACCGATCATTGCTACCAATAAATGATCTAGTAAGGGTTGTCGCTCCATTACTTCATGCATCCGGGAGGGGGGGGGGGTATGGGTCTAAAGGAAACCTGGGGTAGAAATGGAGGCCCCAGTTGGCCATCCTTCAGTGTAGGACTATTTGCGGATAATAGTAGTTATGAAAATGACGAAGAGTTTGCCTAGCCGCCCCAAAACGTGCCCCCTAATGGAGTGGAGGTAGTCCTTCCAGAACCGAATCTTCTAGAACCCATCTCCTATGTTAGGTGGCCATAATATTTTTTTATGTTCTACTGCTCTTACGCTAGAATAAAAGGTTTCACACGAGCTCCCCCGTAGAATGATAGGGTTAAATCTGCAGGGTTCATGCAAATATAGAGGGCCCTTCCTTCCCCTGTTGGATGGATGTGCTCAATTGGGTTGTGGTGGAACGGGTAGGTGCACAAGGTGTTAAAAAAATATTTTGGACAACTCCGGAGAAGTTCTTAGCACGTTCGAGGAGGAACGAATGTTTTAAGTGGGAGAGAATGTATTGACTCGACCGGTTGTTTTGAGCTCTAGCACATCTTTCGGCGGTTTGAGGCCCTGAGTAGCTTCACTTAATTTGTTATGACTTGTACATGTGGTCTGAATTGGACTTCGGAAAGTTCAGAGTGGATTCAGATGGAAATATACTAATTTCGGAGTTTAAGTTGGAACAATTGACTAAGGTTTGACTTTTGAGTAAAAGACCTCGAAATCGGGAGTTGAAGATTCCAACAGGTTTGTATGATGATTTTAGACTTGGGCGTATGTTCGGGTTGAGTATCGGGTCGTCCGTGAGAATTTTGGCGCTTATTATGGAAGGTTGGCATTTTGAAAGTTTAAGATTTCTTAAGTTTGGTTTGAGGCGGACGTCGGTGTTATCGATGTCCGTTTAGGATCCGAGCCTTAGAATAAGTTCGTATTGTGATTTATGACTTGTGCTCAAAGTTTGGCGTCATTCCGAAATGTGTTGGATGGGGCGATTTTTGGAGAGTTTCAAGCAAAGATTTTCATCTAGCAATACTAGGTAAGTGATTCCCACTTATTACAAGTTAAATACATGGTGTATACATGAGTTTAAACATGGAAATTAGTAGGAATTTGGGATTTTGGTGGAAAACCTAGAAGTTGTTTTTTTTAGATTTTGAGCACGAAATTGGACATGGAATTGAGAATAAAATATATATTTGAGTTCATAATGTCATGGGTAATGATTATCTTCAAAAATATTCGAAATCCGGGCACATGGGCTCGAGGGTGACTTTATCGACTTTTCGAGTAGAGTTGGAAATTGTTAAAAATACATTTATTATGAGTATTGGAGTATATATTTATGGATTTGCACTTTAATTGACTAGTTTTGGAGCTCCGAACATCAATTTGAGGTGTTAGAGAGGCTTTGGAGCCGATTATGGAATTTCGGAGCGAGTTAAGTCTCTTGTCTAACTATGTGATAGGGAAACCATCCCAAGGTGATGTATATGATATATGTTACTTGTTGCGGGAGATACGTACACGAGAGGTGACGGAAGCCTGTACTTAGCTAGATTCATGTTATGGTCCAGGTAGACTTAGGTTCACACAATGCTATACTTGTACTATATGTGTTATCTTTACTAGTTTAATTCCTTTATTTATCATTACGACTTGAGACTAGAACTTCGTAGAGTGATAGACTTTCCACTGTAAATATTTGACGGGCTTCATTATTAGCCGTGGAATAATTATACTCTTCTTCTGAATTTCACTCGCGTTGTGCGTCTTTATCTAGTGGGGTCAAGGACCCGTCAAAGCTTCTTATTCTGATGGGATTGGTTTGTTCGCCTCGTAAGTGTAATAGATACATCTATTGTTTGTGTCTTTCGACCCTCAGCAGTGCGCACACTTTTATGGGATCAGGTCATTGGTGTCGAGGCCAGAAACAGTGATGGCGCCTATCGTGGAACTAGGCAAGCCGAAATTCTCAATATGCTTTCATTATATATAACAGAAGTGAACCAAAACAGTTAAATTTAACAGAAGGTTTACATAACCACGGGGTAAAGATCCAAAACTCAAGTGTGGAATAATAGCCTGACATCGGGGTGTCACTAAGTCATGAGCATCTAACAACAATCTCGAAATATAACCTACTACAGTTTGTGCCAAAAGCCAAAATCAAGAGAAATTAGATGATAAGAAAGAGGAACAAGGACTATGGATGCCGACAGCTATCTTGTAAGTCTCTGAAGTCAGCTCGCGCACGAAATCAGCGATCACTAGGACCGTACACACTTGGATCTGCACATGAAGTGTAGGGTGTAGCATGAGTACAACCAACTCAGCAAGTAACAGAATTGAATCAGGAACTAAGAAGTAGTGACGAGCTATGAAAATACAGTTCATTTCAAAAGTTTTTAGTAAAGAGTGAACATGCTTTAAAATCCAGTAGTTTAAGTCAAAATCAGTTCGAGCTCCAGTAAAACAATATGAGTATTCCGGAAATTTCACAACAACAATAGATATCAACGAGGTGCAATAATAAATAAGATCAAGTACAGCCTCTCAAGGCAAAAAATCACTCAACTCATCTCAACAGCTCATACTCTCGGCTCTCAGACCTCAATACACACTCTCAATAGGTACATGCACTCACCGGGGGGTGTACAAACTCCGGAGGGGCTCCTACTGCCCAAGCGCTATATTGTTGCTGCGTGCAGCCCGACCCCATACTGCTCCAGCATGCAGCCCGATCCAATACTGCTTCAGCGCGCAGCCCGATCCAATATATATATATATATATATATATATGGCCCGAAGACTTGTTGTGGCGTGCAGCCCGATCCAATACTACTGTGGCGTACATCCCGATACAATATACCTCACATAGCTCCAGCCTATCGGGCTCACAAAATATCACAATAAGTAGCCCAAACAGAGAATACAACAAGTATCAACAAGAAATGAGAGAGAGTTGGGATATAAGACACAAGTAAGACGGCGACTCAGTACAAGACAACAATAAGCAGACAATTCAACAAGTACACACCCGCCGCGAGTCCCAACATTGATATCATATGGCCTACGCATGGTGTCTAACATGAAAGGCAATTAATTACTGAAACAAGGAGAAACAAGTAATAACAATAGATTATTTGACTTTAAAGTCTCCCAGGACGGACCAAGTCTCAATCCCTCATGGTGCACGCTCACACGCCCGTCACCTAGCATGTGCTCAACCTCTAAATATTCCCATCATACAAATTCTCGGGGTTTCATACCCTTAAGACCAGATTTAAGACTGTTACTTACCTCAACAACATAGAAACCCTACTCTGAAATGCCCTTTCCTCTTTATTTGGCCTCCAAATGCCCCGAATCTAACCACAAACATTACAACACCATTAAAATAGGCTAAAGCGATCAATCCCACAAGAAAACTACTAAATTAGAACCAAAAATCTGAAATCGGCTAAACCCGCCCCCAGGCCCACGTCTTGAAACACGACGAAAATCAAAAAACCCGAAAGCACATTCACTCAAAAGCCTAACTATACCAAATTTACTAAAATCCATCCTCAATTGCCCCTCCAAAACCCCCAAAGTTCACTCTCATAATTCCCAATCCCTAAACCCCCATTTTTCACTTCAAAACCTCACTTATTAGGTGTAAAATCATTAGGAAAACACCATTACTAAATATAAATAGGCTCAAGGAACTTACCCTAGTGATAACCTCGAATTCCCTGTGAAAAGCTCCTAAAAAATCCTCAAAGTCCGAGTTCCAAAATGTGAAAATGGGGAAAAATCTTGAAGTCCTCTATTTATAGTTTTTGCCCAGCCAAACAACATCTGCGGTCCTTTTATCTCTTTTTGCGACATCACACCTATGGATATTCTAGGTGCGAATCTAGCTTATACCCCCAGTTTCACATCTGAGGTCAACTACTCCCACCTGCGGGCCCTGCCCGCTTCTGGGGTTCCTCCCTACTCAGGCCTTCTCCCCATCTGCGACTCCACATTCACATCTGCGTGCTCGTAGATGCGCTCATTACTCTGCATATGTGCTTCCAGTCCAGCCCAGGCTTGGCCACACCTACGACCTCATCCTCGCTTCTGCGGGGCCGCACCTGCGGGCTCCCTACCGCAGGTGTGAAACACTAGAACACCAGAAAATTCTGACATGCCTAAGTCCAAAATTTCCTTTTGATGGGCATCTGAAATACCCCCGAGGCCCCTGGGACCTCAATGAAACCTACAAACAAGTCATATAACCCCATACGAACCTAGTCGAACCTTCGAATTACTCAAAGCATCATCAAAACACCAAATTACACCTGGATTCAAGCCTAAGAACTTTTAAACTTCCGAATTCCACAAACATCGTCGAAACCTATCGTACCATATCCAATTGACCTCAATTTTTACACACAAGTCAAAAATGACACCACGAACCTACTCCAACTTCCAGAAATCCATTCGCTAATGACTCTACTGGCCGTTTTGAGTAATTGCGCTCAATTCAGCATTTTGAGGTCATGAGTAGCTTCACCCAATGTATTATGACTTGAGTTCATCATCGGTTTGAGTTCTCTGAGAAGTCTGGAAAGGATTTTTAGAAGTGAATTTCATTTGAGAAGCTTGAAGTTGAAAGAATTGACCAACATTTGACTTTTGAGTATTTGACCTCGGATTGGAGTTTTGATGGTTTCGATAGACTCGGGTGGTAGTTTTTTGCTCAGGCGTACATTCGAATTTGGATTTGGAGGTCTGCAGGGTAAATTGAAGAATTTCGGCGAAGATTGAAAAAGTTAATGTTTGGAAGATGGAGGGGTTTTACCAACAATTGATTTTTGTGATATCAGGGTCGAAATGCATTTGCGATAGTTAGAGCAGCTCCGTATTGTTATTTGGGAAGTGTCTGCAAAACTTGGCGTCATTACGGATTGGTTTGATTGGTTTCGGAATGAGTTCTCAAAGTTTGAAGATTTGGAAGTCCATAGCTCGTTTTATGGAGCGATTTGTATTTTTTGGCGTGGTTGGATGTGATTTGAGACCCCGAGCAAGTCTTTGTTAGGTTATAGAACTTGCTTGTGTGTTTAGACGAGGTCCTGGGGGCCTCAGGTGTGTTTCGTATGGGCTTCGGGGCAACTTCTTCTATTTTGGATTACTGGTTTCTGGTGTTCTCCTTCGCGGTCGCGTAGTTCCAGTCGTGATCGCGTAATGTCCTGTCGATCTACCCCATTTTTCTTCATCGTGTTCGCACAGTACCATTCGCGATTGCAAAATTCTGCTTACTTATTCTTCGCGTTCGCATCTGATCCCTCCCTTCGGGTTCCGAGGTGCGGGCCCGGGGAGTTGACTTTTGTTGAATTTTTGCGAATAGTATAAGTATCATAGCTTTATAAATTGAAATTGTTTTCTCTTGTATTGTTTGATGTAATTAAGTTTTTTTGGCTAGATTCAGTCGAGCGTTGGTGAATGGGTAAAGAAAAAGTTAAATTGAGTATTGAATTGGCCGAATTGAGGTACGTATCTTGTCTAACTTTGTGTGGGGGAAATCACCCATTAGGAATTGAGTTAATTGTGTTATCTTGTTACGTAAGACACGTGTACGCAAGGTGACGAGTGAGTACAAAGTCTATATGTTGTATTGACCGGTTTAGATTGTCTAGCCTCTTTCCATGCTTTTGATTAAATTATCATAATATGTGCTATCTCGTTGTTAGACTACCCCTACATGCTTTATATGATGTGGTTAGTCCTTATTTGTCTCTTGTTTGTTATTTAGCCTTTATATGCCTTAGTTATATTCATTGCCTTCATTATTATCTTGTTACCTCTTAACTGCTGAGTTATTCTATGACTATGTGCATATCTGCTACGTGTCCAATTTGTTGTGAATACCTGCGTAGTTATCACATAGCTTACATGTCTTTTTTTCTTGTAAAGGTTGTTGTACTCATACACTTGGTCGTAGAAATTCTGGTAATTGAGTTGCTGAATTGTTGTTATTGATTTATATTATTGTAAGGGATATTGGGTTGCACGCCGCAACTGGTGAAATAAGGGAGGCGGTGGAATAAGGGAGGATATTTATATTGTAATATTGTGTATTGTATGGTGGGATCAGGTTGCAAGCTGCAACAAGTGAAACAAGGGTGGATTATTATGGTGAAATAAGGGTGAAATACAATGTTGATATTATATGGTGGGATCGGGTTGCACGCCGCAACATATGATGTTTATTGTTATGATATTGATATTTATTGTATGGTGGGATTGGGTTGCACACCGCAACAAGTGAAATAAGGGTGGATTATTATGGTGAAATAGGGTAAATTGTGATATTGATATTATATGGTGTGATCGTGTTGCACGCCGCAACATAGTTGTGTATTTGGTATCCCCTATTTTCTTGTATTGGCTTCAGTGCCTTCATATAAATTTTAAGAATTTGTATTTTCCAGATTTTACTGTCTTTTGTGAATTTAGTCATTATAATTGACATTACTGCTTTGCCATCATTTCCTGAGCTCTTTTCCTAACACTATTATTCTGGTGAATTGGTTTTCAAGGTGCATTTACTACATTGAGGCATCACCTTCTACCCTTCTGAGTCGTTAGTAATATAGTTTTTTAGGATGAAAGAACTAATATCATGCTACCTTGTGTGAATTAAAGTTATAACCTGCCATATATTTCAATATCCACTGTTTCAAATATTTGTTTTATTTTATTTCAATTGTTTCCCCAGTTTTATCTTCTTAAACCGTCTGAGGTATATATTTTACTTACAAAAGAATTGTTGTTATCTTTTAATTTGATAAATTCTATAATAAATGATAGCTTATTCGATGTTATATCTTTATTTGAAAATGTTACTTTCTTCACTTGAATGATTTCAAAAAATAAAATTAAATCCATCTTTCTCATTGATTTCCTATTTGGTATAGAACTTGTAAATTACCTTATGACATATAAATGGAACTCCTTGAACATCTTAGTTAGCATTTGACACGGATATTATGTACTGAGTAGCACGTGGATTCATGCCATACAAAGTGACATGGAAAGATGTGGGCACAAGGTGCCATGTGTGCTAGAAGTTGGAAGTTGTGATTTATGGCATGAGATTGTTGAGAATTGGGATTAGTGGAATCATGTATTATGAAAGCTTAGATTGGTTAAGGTGACATCATTTTCCTTCTTGAGCACTTTTATACTTGTCTGTATTCCTACTATGTTGTTGTTGAATTACTTGGTTAATTCTCGTTGCTATTCGTGTTTTCTTCTTATCGTTACTAATGTTTGCAATTTGATATCCTTCTGCTATTGGTCTTACTTTGGTAGTCCTTTCTTCTTAGATTTAAGTCATATGCTGCAGGTCATATATATATATTTGGTAGTGTCTTGACCTGGCCTGGTCCCTACTCTACCGAGGATAGGTTTGATACTTATTGGCTATCACCGTAGTGTACTCATACTACACTTTTGCACATCTTTTTGTGCAATACCAGGTACATCAGATCAAGTTAGTTTTGAGGTTACGCTTGGTGAGGTTGGAGACTTCAACGTGTACCTACTAGACGTTCGCAGGCTCCAGAGTCACCTTCTATTTTATTTAATTCCATTGTTTCCTTTTTTCGAAAAAGTGATGTATTTATTATGTACAACTACTCCTAGAAAGGCTTATGAGTTGTACTATGATTTTGGGAATTGTAAGTTTTATGGAGAATTCAATTTCTAAAAGTTGTTATATGTTGTTTATTGTTGTTACTTAGTATATGCTAGGCTTACCTAGTCCCGAAGACTAGGCGTCATCACGATACCCAACGGAGGGGTAATTGGGTCGTGACAAGTTGGTATTAGAACTCTAGGTTCATAGGTGCTACGAGTCATAAGAAGGTTTAGTAGAATCTTGCGGATCAGTACGGAGACGTCTATACTTATCTTCAAGAGGCTATGGAAATTATTAGGAAATTACACCTCTTTCATTCCTTATCGTGAGACATTGATTCATCTCGAAGCATATATCTTATATTCCTTTACATCCACTCGTGTATGATATTGCGCTCTCAATGTCTGCTATGTGCCAGTGGTTCCTGATGCTACAAATGGGCTACGCGAGAGTAGGGGTGCTCAAAAATTGTCCCAACGTGTCGTCCAGACTGAAGATGCAGAGGTATTGAAGTACTATTCAGATGTTCAAATGGAGGTGCAGTGGGTCCCGGTATATGGTTAAGGAGTATGAGCTTGGGAATGTTTAATTTGACTAGTCGTCGAGATCGTGGTGGGGTCACAAGGTGGATGTTGGTTGAGGATAGTTGGTGGTATTGAGACTGTGTGGTTGGTATGGGATTTCTGCTCAGTGGAAGGTACATTTTGTCCTTCAAGGCATTGAAGGGAGCGAGTTTGATTGTCACGAGAATGTACGTACGCTTAGTAGATGACTTGGAGTACCTTGTTACTGGTGGTGTATGAGCTGTGAAGGATAGTTTTGCGAATCATCAGATGTTTTTTTCTATGTCTTCGCGCCAAGTGGGGGAGTCCACTAGCGGTATTCAGATATCAACATCAGGTGTTACGTTAGTTTTGGCCGGAGATGTGTATATATAAATGTTATTAGAAGGTTCCCCGAGTTACTACATATGATTGGGATCTGAGATCTGACATGGGATGATGTTGTGGCTTGTGGTGTTTCTGCATCATTAAGGTATCTACATTTCAGTATCAAGGGTAGTCGGAGAAACAACTTCAGATTCACAGGAGATCTATTCAGCGTGGGCATCTTGGTTTCGGCATTATGGGGTGCTTAAGAGGAAATACATTGGTTTATGAGCTTCAGGGCCATGAGGTTCGTGCTAGGATTTTCTGCATTGGGTTTTGGAGAGATCATTGTGTATCGAGAGGCAAAAGTGTTACCCCAGAGGAAAGACGAGGAGTATTCGAAGAAATGAGTCAGCTCTTTGGTGATGCATCAGCATAGCAATGCAAGTAATTGATCCTTTTTGAATGGGAGTTCTCTAGCGTCTGTGGCAGTACTTTTGGGTTGGAAAATTTGTGTGACTAGGTTGAGTTGGGGAGATGCAGTCCTGATAGCTTAATTGCGTACGGGCGGGTCTCAGAGAGTTCTAGATGGTTTTTGCCATAGCTTAGGTCTGTTGTCTACTATGGGAATAAGAAATATGTTGTACATTGTGGTTTACTCCTGGATGGGTATCAGAAGTTAATAAAATGTTAGCATTGTTGGATATCATATGTGTAGAGTGTATATTTTAGAAAGGAACCTTGAGTTTTTGTTTGCGGGTGCGTGGCTAGTGGCTTTATGATTTTTGGGTTTTGAGGCTTTTTGAGGTTCAGGTTTTGTTACGCGACCGGTATATCTACATGGGTGCTTCAGTAAGATGATGGGGTGTGAGTGGTGTATCAGCCATTCTGGTAGCATAGTTGGGATCAGCTATGGAAACTATGGTATTCCTGTGGTTTGGGGGCTAAATGTCCTCATATGTGGACTATTTCTTGTTCGTGGATTGTGAACAAATGTTGAGAATGGGATAAATAATAGCATAAATTGTCGGTAGGTTTCTATGGACTTGTGGATGGGTATTTTCCTATTTGGGAATGATCAAGATTTGGGTTGGGATTTATTTGAAAGCTCAACGAGAATATGTCTTTTATATCGGGTCTAGTTTGGGTGCTCTTGTGAGAATGTTATCACGGATATGTTACCGGGAATGGATATCATTTGTGCCCCTGGTCTATGTTATGTGCTACTCTCTTATATTGTGTTGGGCTGAGAGGTTGTGTGATTATTCTCCACGCATGTTGTAATTCCTTTCATGCCTTATGGTGATGTGGGAAAGATAGCCATCGTGATGTTGATTTCTCATTGCACCTTAGTTGTGCTTGCTTTCTTCCATATTTTATTATTTCTATTCATTTTCCCAAAGTTATACTTGTGCACTCTGTTCTGCTTAACATCAATATTCATGTGATCAGTGAAACCGAGCACTTTGGCTTGTTGAGTATTTGGGAGCGGGCTGCACGCTGCTGCGGATGTTATGTGGGATACCCTTTCCTTGTGTTTATATTGTGCTTTATCTTCCCTCTGTGGGATAAGTTGATGAATATATACTTTGTCATTATATCTGTTTCATTTGTTAGATAATCCTCGTACCTTGCTTTCCTTCTACTTTGATACATGCCTGGGTTATTGCTTGTTGGGTGTACGGACCGTGTTATGTGAGAATCTGTATGGTTCCGCAATTGAGTTGTTAGCTGGGTTGCTGGTATTTTCTTAGAAGAGGTTATTAGACTTAAGATTCGCACTATCGTCTTGGGGTGAGGAGTGGTTGGAAGGATGATGTTATTTATGCTCAGATTTGGGCAATGGATGTCGAGGGACAAAGGCTTCTTGACATGTTTATTTCATGGGCGGTTATGAGCTCCCGCATGTTTCTTTATCATGGGCAGCGTTGTGGAGATCTAGAACAAAGAACTATTCCATATGAAGTGTATTGCCGACATCCAGAATGTTATTTGGGCAGTTATAGTGGTCTGGAGTTATTACTACGGGTATTTGAGTTGTCTGTAACATCATGTGATTGTACCTTGGGTTGGAATTATGGATCGACTCGGTTTGTTCGGGTTTATGCAGTGTGATGATGCGAGATTCGGATCCTATGGTGAATTTCAGAAGTTGAGATTTGAGTTCTGTCTTAAGGTTATAGACTAAGGATGAAGTGAGATCTTCAGTTAAATTGCATTGTCAGTCCTACATTGGTTTGGGTAATGGGGAATCAACCCTGGGTGTATGTATAGTGAGCTCATGCAGTTGTTTGATGGCTTTGGAACGACTCCGGGCACGTTCGAGGACTAACATATGTTTAAGTGGGGGAGGATATAACGACCTAACTGGTCGTTTTGAGCAATTGCGTCCGGTTCAGCAGTTTGAGGTCACGAGTAGCTTCACCCAGTGTATTATGACTTACGTGTATCATTGGTTCGAGTTTTTTGAGACGTTTAGAAAGGATTTTTAGAAGTGATTTTCATTTGAGAAGCTTGAAGTTGAAAGAATTGACCAAGATTTGACCTTTGAGTTTTTGACCTCGGATTGGAGTTTCCGTGGTTCCGATAGACTCGGGTGGTGATTTTGGACTTAGGCGTACGTCCGTATATGGATTTGGAGGTACGTAGGGTAAATTGAAGAATTTCAGCAAAGATTGAAAAGGTTGAAGTTTGGAAGATGGAGTGGTTTGACCAACAATTGAATTTTGTGATATCGAGGTCGAAATGTGATTTCGAGCGTCGGAACAGCTCTATCTGGTCATTTGGGATGTGTCTGCAAAAATTTGCGTCATTCCAGATTGGTTTGATTGGCTTCATAACGAGTTTTCAAAGTTGGAAGATTTAGAAGTTCATAGCTCGATTCATGGCGCGATTTGCATTTTGGGCATGGTTGGATGTGATTTGAGACCCTGAGCGAGTCCGTGTTAGGTTATATAACTTGTTTGTGTGTTTAGACAGGGTCCCGGGGGTCTCGGATGTGTTACGGATGGGCTTCGGGCCAATTTCTTCTATTTTGGATTGCTGGTTTCTGGTGCCTGGTAATCTCTTTCGCGATTGCGTAGTTCCATTCTGCCCCATTTTTCTTCACCGCGTTCGCATAGTACAATTCGCGATCGCGAAAGTATGCTTACTTCTTCTTCGCGTTGATTATTTCTTCTTTGCGTTCGCGTAAGCTCCTGTCAATTGTTCACCGTGTTCGCGTCCCTTCACTCGCTTTTGCAAAGGGTCTTCTTGGATGGCTTATTCTTTTCTTTTTCGCGAACGCGACCCTATCTCCGCATTCGCGATGCATAGACATCTGCGCAGAATATAATAACTTCATTTCGTGGTTAGCCATTTTTATCATTTTGGGAGTTGTAGACCTCGGCTTTCGGAGATTTTTCGTGGGTTTGTCAAGAAAATCATTGGGGTAAGTGTTCTCTACCCGAATCTTATCATATTTCATGATTTCATGATTTCATTGCTGTTTTCATCATCTAATTAGTGGATTAAGTTGGGAATTTGGGGAAAATTTGTGAAATCTTTCAAAATGTAAAATCATGATTTGAAGGATGAATTGGTATCGGAATTTGATAATTTTGGTATTGCTAAACTCCTATCGAAATGGGTGTTCAGGTTTTGTAAATTTTGTCGGGTTCCGAGGTGCGGGCCTGGGGAGTTGACTTTTGTTCACTTCTTGCAAATAGTATAAGCTTTGTTAATTGAAATTGTTTTCTCTTGCATTGTTTGATGTAATTAAGTCGATTTTGGCTAGATTGATCTGTGCGTTGGTAAATGGGTGAAGGAAAAGCTAAATTGAGTATTGAATTGGCCGAATTGAGATATGTATCTTGTCTAACTTTGTATGGGGGAAACCATCCCTTAGGAATTGAGTTAATTGTGTTATCTTGTTATGTGAAAGACGTGTATGCAAGGTGACGAGTGGGTACACAGTCTATATGTGTTATTGACTGGTTTAGATTGTGTTGCCTCTTTCCATGCTTTTGATTAAATTTTCATGATATGTGGTATCTCATTGTTAAACTACTTCTACATGATTTATATGATGTGGTTAGTCCTTATTTGCCTCTTGTTTGTTATTTGGCCCTTATATGCCTTGGTTATAGTTATTGCCTTTATTATTATCTTGTCACCTCTTAACTGCTGAATTATTCTATGACTATGTGCATATATGCTACCTGTCCAAGTTGTTGTGAATACCTGCTTAGTTATCACATGGATTACATGTCTTGTTTTCTTGTATAGGTAAGGATTTTTAGGTGCTTCCCTTATTGCCGTGTACTCATACTCTTGGTTGTAAAAATTCTGGTAATTGAGTTGTTGAATTACTGTTGTTGATTCATATTATTGTACAGGGCGTCGGGTTGCACACTACAATATATGAAATAAGGGAGGTGGTGGAATAAGGGAGGATATTTATAGTGTAATATTGTGTATTGTACGATAGGATCGGGTTGCACGCCGCAACCGGTGAAACAAGGGTGGATTATTATGGTGAAATAAGGGTGAAATACGATATTGATATTATATGGTGGATCGAGTTGCGCGCCTCAACATATTATATTTATTGCTATGATATTGATGTTTTCTTGTACGCTGGGATCGGGTTGCATGCCGAAAAAAGTGAAATAAGGGTAGATTATTATGGTGAAATAAGGGTGATTGTGATATTGATATTATATGGTGGGATCAGGTTGCACACCGCAACATAGTTGTGTATTTGGTATCCCCTGTTTTATTGTATTGGCTTCAGTGCCTGATGCGAGACTAATTTGCATAGTTTAACATGTGATATAGCTTACATTTTATGCGCATTAATGATAAAAATACACTTTTTATGTTCTTAATGGAGTTTATTTCATGTGGATATGGAAACGGAGCTAAAAGGATGCAAATACGTCGAAAAATACGCGAAAGGAGACACCTGGGCG
>ML407559.1:0-10606 GCA_005239525.1 Nicotiana knightiana | reverse complement strand
TTGTGATATTAATATAGCTTTGATTGGTTGATTAAACTCTATTTGTTCAACTACGTTCTTGTTGTAGTTGATTGAAGGGCCCTCAATTAGCTGTGCCTATTTATTATGTATCTACTTGAGAGAGAGTGCATATTTAGGTAATTGTTTGAACAACACCACTCCCAGAGTATAGACGAAAGTCATAACCGAGGGTTTAGAGGTTGGATTAGAGATAACGATACTTCGGGTGCAATCTAAGTGAACTGTAATGCAATCTAGCTAGCGTAACTTGAGAGAGTGCGTCTAGTAAATTATCATAATTACTTGAGAGAGATTTATGGTAGATAGAGTGTTCATGATTGATAGAGATAACTAATCAAGCTATACGAAGTATCCGAGAAGTAAGTTCACCAGCTGGGGAAACCATAACCTTAGATTTTTATTACAACTGTTTATACATTAGCGTAGTTAATCTTTACTTTTAATATTTGGTATTAGTAATTTAAATAACATCAGGTGACAGCTGAGTAGTATTTTAACAGCGTGCTTGATACGTCAATTCCCTGTGGGATCGACTCTGGGCATAATACCCCAGGATTATATTTGCAACGCCCGTTTAGTCTTCTACAAGACATAGTTGAGCGTGATCAGCATCAAGCAATGGAAGTCTCTCTGCTCACACGCAACAATATGGGCTTTGTCGATGGATTGATTACCGGAAACACCCATGGATAAAAACATGTGAATCTTTGGGATCGGTGCGTTGCAATTTTAAAATCGTGGATTTTGCACAATGTGAGTAGAGATCTGTTGAGTGGGGTGTTATTTCGATCCAACACACATGCAATTTGGTCAGACTTGCGTGAGAGATTTGACAAAATGAAAGTGTCGAGAATGTATTACCTGCACAGAGAAATCTTCACTCTTACACACGGAACATCCTATGTATCAATGTATTATTCGAAGTTAAAAGATCTTTGGGATGAATATACAATCATGCCACCTCCGACCTGTTGTGACAAATTAAAAAATTGCATTGAACACAAGCAATATTAGCGTTTATGGAAATTTTTGATGGGGTTGAACGAAGGCACGTAGACAAATTCTGATGAAATCAAAGATACCAATTGTTAATCAGGCCTATGCAATTGTTCTTCAGGATGAGAGACAAAAAAATTGTAGCTGGAGGACATTGTGTTGTCTCTAACAATCTAGATCCCATAACCCTGTTTACATCTAAGAACACTTAATACAAACAGAAGAAAAATTATAGTTGGAGTGTGATTACTTCCATTTGCATGGACACACGAAAGAAAATTGTTACAAGCTTATGAGATGTGATTTCTACAACATGAAGGGACATTTTAGAGAAAATGCAACAAGATTATCAGTTATCCTGCAGATTTCAAGGCTAAGAAGAAGGGCATATCTATGAGTGGAAATATGACACAATCTGAAGTAGTAATCACCACTTGTTATTCTCCTCCTATTTTCGCTCAAGATCTATACAATCAAATACTTAACAAGCTGAGCAAAACTACAACAGGCGATACCGGTGGTCACAATGCACATATGACATATATATTATTTTTTGAGCATAAAATTAGTCATGATTGGATAGTGGATACTGGAGCCACCAATCATATGACTAGTAACAAACATTTGTTGGATGATGTTAAAGTAGGAAACAATGGACAAGTTTAGATGCCAATTGGTGATTCTGCTAAGATATCCCATGTTGCCAGTTGTGAGTTGTCTGAAAGTGATGTAACCACAGATGTTCTGTGTGTACTATATTTTAAATTTAATCTACTATCAGTATCCAAAGTCACCATGGATTTGAAATGCTTTACCTCTTTCTATCCTGGATTTTTCCTGTTCGAGGATCTCTTCAGTGGGAATGTGAAAGCGATTAGTAGGGAAGAGGATGGTTACGTGTTGAAGTCTTAGAGTAACAATGCAATGACTAATCCTAGCATATCAATAGCAGTCCTAACAACATCAAACCCAGATATTTGGCATAAGAGATTAGGTCATGTATCAATGGCAGTCTTACGAAAATTTCATGTTCTTCAAAATAAATGTAGTTTCTGTTTAAATTATTGTGGTGTTTGTCCATTAGCTAGACAGACTAAGATTGCTTTTCTGTATAGTACTAGTAGAGAAACTGCCCCTTTCCATCTACTTCATTTGGATGTATGGGACCTCACAAAGCTGACACTTATGATAATATGAAATATTTTCTCGCTATAGTAGATGGCTATTCCAGGTGGACTTGGATTTTTTGTTATGCGTGTCAAATTTGATGTTTCTGGTGTGCTTAAGGCTTTTATTGCCATGACTCTCAATCAATTTGAATGCAAAATTAAAATTGTTAGAACTGACAATAGCTCATGATTTTTCAACCCAGTGTGTGGTGAATTGTTTAGTTTGCATAGTATAATACATCAAAGCTCTTGTCCATTCACACCCAACAAAATTGGATGGTGGAAAGGAGATATAGACATATTTTTAAAACTACAAGAGCAATAAAGTTTCAAGGACATCTACCTTCTAGATTTTAGGGGTGTTGTGTAGAAGTTGTAGTATATGTTATAAACAGAGTCACATCCATTGTCTGGGGAATAAGTCACCTTTTGAATTGTTGTATCATAAGGTGCCTAATTAGTCACACATGAGGATCATAGGATGTCTGTGCTATGCCTCTTAATAACCTAGGAAGTAAAAGTTTAGTCATAGAGCAATAAGGGCAATTTTGTTAGGTTATGGTTTATCTAAAAAAGGATACAAATTATTTTATATTGACAACAAGGTAGTTTTTATTAGTAGGGACGTTTTATTCAATGAAATCATATTTCCTTTCCATGTCAGTTTTGCAGGGTAAAATTCTTTGTCTACCACTATTGGATAAGCTTTTACGCCTATGGATGATGAGTTATTCTCAGTTGCTTTGCTAAATGCAACAACTACACCAACCGCACCTCCTTTGATCCCTACTTCATTAACACCATCAGCTTCACCTGGTTCTACAAATTCGCCTAGTGATCAACTTGTGACTTTGACACATCCACAAGGTTCACCCTTGGCAGGTGAATCCTCAGCAGTTGAGTCCTCAGCAATCACGAAATCTTCTAGAACTTCCAAGCCACCTATTTGGCTAAAATATTTTGTTGTTCCTGGCAATAAGCATACTGCGACAACCTGTTTATATCCACTGTAAGATGTAGTGAATTATTCATCACCTTTTTTCAATTATAAGAGTTTCATCACAAGGTTCTTTGCTGAAGTAGAGCCTACTAATTATGCTCCAGCAATCAAGGATCCAAGATGGATTGAAGCTATGTAAACTGATATTAAGGCTTCAGAGGATAATCAAACCTGGAAGTAGTCTCTTTACCTCCTGGAAAAAGAGCCATTGGGTGCAGGTGGGTCTATAAGATCAAATATAAAGCTCTAGGAGAAGTGAAAAGATTCAAAGCAAGACTAATTGTTAAAGGCTACAGCTAACAAGAAGGTCTAGACTACTAAGAAACCTTCTCTCCAGTTGTTAAGATGGTCACTGTTAGAGCAATCATTTTTGTAGTAGCATCTATGCATTGGAACATTCATCAAATGAATGTCTACAATGCCTTTGTACAAAGAGATCTAGATGAAGAGGTTTACATGAATTTGCCTCAAGGTTTCAGTCATCCACATGGTAAATCTCAAGTATGCAAGCTGCTCAAGTCCTTATATGGATTTAAGCAAACCTCAAGGCAGTGGAACATCAAACTTACTACTGCTCTCCTATCCTATGGGTTCACTCAAAGTCACATGGATTATTCATTATTCACTAAAAGGTCTCCCTTTGAGTTCAATCAAAAACTCACTACTGTTGAGTTTGACATCCATTTTAGAGTACATGATGATCCTCCCCTTGATGATCCCGGTCCTTATCAGGGGCTTAACGGGAGATTACTGTATCTGACTATTACTAGGCATGACATTGCATTTGATGTGCAATGCCTCCTCCAATTCATGCATTCACCTAAGTAGTCACATTCGTAAGTTGCCCTACGACTAGTTAGGTATGTTAAACAGGCACCAGGGCAGGAGGATCCTTATGTAATCATCCTCTGATTTTCATCTTACTGTCTTTTGTGATGCTAATTGGGAAACCTGCCCTAACACCAGACGATCTATCACGGGCTACTTGCTGATGTTTGGAAGCTCGTTAGTGTCCTGAAAATCCAAGAAGCATTCCACAATCTTTAGAAGTTCTGCTGAAGTTGAGTATCGGAGTTTGGCTTCTATTGTCGCAAAAATTGTTTGGTTGGTTGGTCTGTTTAGGGAGCTTAACAGATATTAAGATTCCTGTTTCCTTGTTCTGCGACAGCAAATTTGCCATCCAGATTGTTGCAAATCCCGTATTTTATGAGCGCACAAAACACATCGACATCGATTGCCATTTTATCTGTAAGAAGGTGCAACAAGGGGTAATTCATATTCTCTACTTGGCTTCTTCCAAGCAACTAGCTGATGTCCTCACTAAAGGCCTCACCATTAGTCAATACAACTACTTGGCGTCCAAGTTAGGGATGAAGAAAGTCTTCATTTCCCCTAGCTTGAGGGGGAGGGGGAGGGGGAGGGGGTGTAAAGAATACTGCATGCACCGAAGTTACTTGACCATAATTAGAATCAAAATGTAAATTGATCATTCTGTTTTCTTCTTCGAGTTTCTTTTGCGATAGTTCATTTCTACTGCTCTCCTAATCGAGGAGATTTAACAACTTTTCACCAATTTTTATTGACACACCATGTTTTAAACTGCTTCTTTTTTACTCTTATTATTTCTTTTAAATTTTACTTGTGTAAAAAAGACATTTTACTGCTATTGTTACATCTCACTCACCTTAGCTTGAGATGGAGCACGAGTTGGTATATTTAAAATGAAAGTTCAATTTCTAATTTACAAAACCGTTATGTCCACTTTGTAATTTTTGTGTTCCTATCCATTGATAGGTGGATTAGAAGCACTGGCATTCACATAGACTATCAACTTAGATTCTTTTTAAAAGCTAAATATTTAACAAATTTCATTCTCGACATAAATTGCAAGCTTAGTCCAAATTTACGTACTTGTCAGCATTAATTTATAGTAATTTTATCATTTCTTCTCTTGCATTAATTTGACGTCATCAATTTTATATGAAGGTTAAATCATCCTGATTCTTAATTAACTACGTTGTGAAGCACCATTTGTGCATATGTAGAATATTTCAGAAATCCAAACAAGCTCTTTTCGCTTGGAGGTCTTACATCAAATCATGTATAGTTTAAAAAAAAAAAAAAATGAAGAAGATTAGAAATCAAAAAGTTAAAATGAAAATCACAGAAAAAGATTTAAAATTATACATATACTATTTATACATGTTGAAGACATGATTTAAACAAATAAATAAGTTGTTTCCAACAATTTGGGTGTTTAGATGAAATAATCACACAACTCAATAATATCAACCAATTAAATCACTTTTATCAGTAACTATGATAAATCAATTTTTTTTTTTGACATACGAATCTGGGTGTAAATTAAATTTTTTTTATCATACTAGAGTCGTTTGGTTGGGGAACTAGTTATTCTATTGACCAAATTATAATATGAGAATTAAATAATAATGAGATAATTTAATAAATATACTTTCATTGGTATATATTTGATTCATTGGATTAACAATAAGATAAAAGGATATAATATAAAATATGTATTGATTTACATCAGATAAGTCAGGATAAATTTTTATTTTAATTTTAACCTTAAATTACAAATAGTCTGCCAGATTTAATATTTATTTTTTCTAGCTAATATATATAAATTATATATTAATTATATAACGTTATACTATAATATACATGAATTATACATTTAAGAGATTAGGTAAGCGATTATTTAGATTAACTCTTTTTTTCCAAAAGACTTTGGAAGAAGAGATCTGGAGACGTGCATCTTTGTCATTTAATGTTTTATTTGGTAATTATTTATTTAGTGATTGTTATTCCACCCCCAACGTTGGATACTATAATTGTTGTATAACCAGTGGCGAACTCGAGTTCAGCTGAACTCGTTTCACCAAAAAGTAATATTGTGTATATATATATATAAATTACGATTAAAACAACGTAAATTTTGTATAAATATTTTATTTGAACTCACTTGACAACTATTATTTTATGATTAAAATTATGTACTTTAAAGATTGAATCTGCTTATATAAAATCCTGAGTCCGCTAGTGAATATAACGATCCATAAGGAAATAGTTCTCAGAAAGAAAACGCCAAAAGAATATATGAGAAATAAAAGTTTATTTTAAGAAAAAGAATATCCCCTGCCGCGACAAGTGTCAGCATCAGACGTCAATTAGTTACAGCGAAAACGCAGAAAATTCCGAATCTTTTCCTTTGAATAAGTACCATAATTCATAATTGTAATAATAGAATAATGAGAACTAAGTAAGAGCATATAATTATGTAAGAGATGAGCGATTCACGTTCCTTAGTTTTACGATCCAATCTCTCTCTCTCTCTCTTTTGTCTGCCATTTCTGTCTTTTCTTTCTTCTCTCCCATATGGTGGCATCGTCTCTATCCTAAGTTACATTAACATTAACCCCTTTTTATTCATTTATTTCTTTCTTTCCCAACGAGAAAGAAAGAGGAAAAAGAAAGTACAGCTCTGTTTTCTGTTTGGTAATTGGGATTGTCTATATATTTATAGCCTTATTAATGTGTTCATTTTTTTCACATTTGGGAGCCTTTACTTTCATTCTGTCTCCCAGGTATGCTCCCTTTTTCTTGTATTCCAATTTGCTAAATACATCCCCATTCTCTCCTCTTGTAATCATTTTTCGTTTCTGTAATCTGTTTCAAGACATCAGCTTTTTTTCTTTTTTTGTGATTTAAAGAGAGATGCTTTAGTTTAATGTTTCACCCGTTTGTATGCTTCATGTGCTTTCTCATCAAACATGGTTCAATCTTCACCAAAAGTTATTCTAATCCAATTCCTTGGAGTTTTTTCCTTACCAAATTATAGGAGATGCAAATTGGATATGTTAAATCTTCATCTCTTTATGCTCTTTCCTGATTATAAGTATATGATAAATTTGTCCAGTCCTTATGGATATTTGCTGTTCCTTTATTTTGTAGTGGGGTCCTGAAATTTTTCTAGGAGTACTGAAATCTACATCTTGGATTCTTGAAGCCTTATATAGGATCTTTCTTCCTGGCTTCATTCTGGAATATGATCATGTATTTTTTAAATATTTGCATTGAATATTTGGAGTTATCATTTGGGACAATGATACTATATAGCCGCTCTCAAAATAACAAATGTATATTTTTTTTTTGTATATTTTCTGTATATATATACATTTCTGTATGTTATATACATAAATATACAACTTTTATTCACTTTTGCGACTACCGGATGTTCGGCCGCGGGCTAAAAGTGATTTTTGCCCTTATCATTTTGATATTTGTGGCAATTTTATACATCTGTTCTTATTGCTATAATCTTGTATGTGTTCTGATTCTAGGTGCTTCTGCAGTTAGGAGAAGTTGGGGATTCAGTTTTTACCACATAAAACGAAAGATTTGATTTACCAAGGATGAGTGGAGCTGTGCTTGTTGCACTTGCTGCTGCCATTGGCAACTTGTTGCAAGGATGGGACAATGCAACAATAGCAGGTATTTTCTGGTTAATCTCATGTTCTTTTACTTGGTCTTTATTCTTTATGTTGTGTTCTCTGAAAAAAAAAAGTCTTTCTTGGTTTTTGTCATGTTAGAGATCTATATGCCAGAAGAAGATACAGAGAACTTCCGGTGCTTTTTATTTTTAGTTTTTATTTTACTTTTTATAATATTTGGACTGGGACGAGTTTAAATGCCAAATCTGGGACAAAGGCATAGTATTGGTATGGTTTTAGGGAATTCACGGTAATTCCTAGTACAGCCATCACCGCATAGACTCTCAACCTCACATCTCTCTTTGCCAAGATCTGGTTTATATGTCCATAACCATATTTTCTCGTCCATGGTACAAGCTAATCCAAATGCACTATACCTCTTTTTAAGAAAATAATTTGTGTATGATATGTTTCAGGGGCTGTACTTTACATCAAGAAGGAATTCAATCTGCAAACTCAGCCAACCATAGAAGGGCTAATTGTTGCTATGTCACTAATTGGAGCAACTGTGATCACAACGTTCTCCGGACCTGTGTCTGATATGCTTGGGCGGCGTCCAATGCTTATTATTTCATCTGTCCTTTATTTCCTCAGTGGATTAGTAATGTTGTGGGCTCCAAATGTTTATGTTTTGCTTCTAGCAAGGCTGTTGGATGGATTTGGTATTGGTCTTGCTGTAACACTCGTTCCCGTTTATATATCTGAGACTGCCCCGCCAGAAATAAGAGGTCGGCTGAATACCTTTCCTCAGTTTACTGGATGTGTTGGGATGTTTCTCTCATACTGCATGGTCTTTGGGGTGTCGTTGACACAATCACCAAGTTGGAGGCTAATGCTTGGGGTTCTCTCAATTCCTTCTCTTGCTTATTTCTTTTTGGCTTTGTTTTATTTGCCTGAATCTCCAAGATGGCTTGTTAGTAAAGGTCGGATGAAAGAGGCTAAACAAGTTTTACAGAGACTACGTGGCAGGGATGATGTCTCCGGTGTGCCTCATTGCTCCATTTTTCTTCACAGAAATAATTTTCTTAAGATTTTGTGATATGTCAATTAAGAGATTCCAAACAATTACTTTTTTCCGCCTTCAGGTGAAATGGCCTTGCTGATGGAAGGCATGGGTGCTGGAGGAGAAGTGTCTATAGAGGAGTACATAATTGGTCCGGACAGTGAACTTGCTGATAGCCAGGAGCATGCAGAAGAGAAGGATCGAATCAAGTTATACGGCGCTGAAGAGGGGCTTTCATGGATTGCCAAACCTGTGACTGGACAAAGTACTCTTGGTCTGGTCTCCCGTCATGGGAGTGCGGCAAATCAAAGTACTCTTATGGATCCAATGGTCACTCTATTTGGCAGTGTCCACGAGAAGCTACCAGAGATGGGTAGCATGCGCAGCATGCTCTTTTCAAATTTTGGCAGCATGTTCAATGTAGCAGAGAATCAAGTTAAAAATGAAAACTGGGATGAAGAAAGTCAAAGGGATGGTGACAAGAATATGTCTGATGCTTCTGGGGCAGAATCTGATGACAATCTCAGGAGCCCGTTGCTCTCACGTCAAGGGACAGGCGCAGAAGGGCCTCTAACCTCATTAAGCATGAGACAAGGTAGCAATTTCACTACTGCAAATGGTGGAGAACAAACAAGTATGGGTATAGGTGGTGGTTGGCAGCTAGCTTATAGAAAAGATGAGAAAAAGGAAGGAGCATTCAAAAGGATTTATTTGCATCAGGAGGCTGGTGCTGGATCACGTCGTGGATCCATTGTTTCCCTTCCAGGTTGCGATGTTCCTGCAGAAGGTGAATTCATACATGCTGCTGCTTTAGTTAGTCAGTCTGTTCTTCGAACAGAGAGCATATTGGCTCAACACTCTATTGAGGAAGCAGTTGAACAATCTGAACCTATTACAAAGGGCCCAGGCTGGAGAGCTCTTTTTGAGCCAGGAGTCAAGCACGCTCTCATTGTTGGAGTTGGAATTCAAATACTTCAGCAGGTAAAGGGGTTATGTTTTTTTAGTTTCTGAACATGTGATATTTCCGGAATATGGAATAGAACCATCAGAAATGTTACCTAATTTTTAGCTTGGTTCTAAGAAGAAATTAGTGAAGGATAGTCACGATTATGTTAGTGTCTTACTCATGGAATTAGTATGCAGAACTAATTACTGAATAACCATTGACTTTACAAGAAAATCAACGACACTGGTATTTTTCCGTAGATGTCTTGTCGAGGAATTTGCTGCTTGTTCTGTTGGGAAATGGCTTGACATTAAGCATTACATATACTACTCTCATGCTCAAATCAGAAAGTATATGAAGTATGGATACAAATTGGCATCTCTCAAGTGAAATGAGATATATCAATCACCTTTTATGGCACAGTTCATTATGGATTGAACATTGAGTCGAGAGTGAAACTCTATACTCTTCCTTTAGATAGACAATACTTTCATATAGTGATAAACTTAGATTTTTACTCACTGTTGCGACATGCTTTATATGAAAATCCTAATTCTTACTACTGTAGTTTTCTTTAGTCAAAAGTCTCTCATCGTTCTATATCTAATGCTTGTGTTAATTAGATGGGTTTATGCTAATCGTGTTAGTATAGTAGCATGGGTCTAATAATTGCTAGGAGTCTATTTAGTTTGTTCAAGTGATTTATATGTCTGCAGGGATAGTGAGAGTTTGGACCTCTAGTTTAAAGAATCCCTAAATTTGAATTAAAAGACAACTCATTGAGTAGTAGAATGAAATGTGTCCAAATAGAACAAGCTGTATGTAGAGTATTCATAAAGCTGATTTCTCTACGTTTGCATAAAATTAAAAGAAGTATTCATATAGCTGACTCAACTTGTTTGGGATTTAGAGAATTGTCATTCCTGTTTTTGAAATTGTTATTGTTATTGATTTGGG
>ML407554.1:56095-88245 GCA_005239525.1 Nicotiana knightiana | reverse complement strand
GAGAAAGATTCATCAGACTAGGGTTTTTATTATTATCTTAGGAGAAAAATTCATCAGACTAAGCATTCTGGTGCTTTGGATGAACTAAAAATGTGAATTCCTGAGGTGGCTGTGTAATTATGAGTGTTGCTCCAATGTATGTTTGAGTTTAAACTCACAAGTATGAGAATCTTGTATAAAAAATGCTTGTAAATGCTTGCTTAAACCCATAAGTCTTTCCTAATGTATATGAATTCCTTAAAGTTGTTATTTTTTTTTTTAAAAAGTGTAAGATGATTCCCTAGCTGAATCTGCGTTAAGGAAATGGGTCTGACCTTATTAATGGTCAAATTCTTCCTCAAAAATGCATAAATACTTCACTCACTTTTTTTTGGAGAAAATCTATAAAAAATACAAGTTGAGTTATGGAGGGCTATTAGTTTGCACAAGGGCATCAACTGTTTTCTTTATTATCTCATTTTAGGAACTGTATTTTTGAGCAAAAAATGACAATGTAATAGCATAAATTCTACATTTTTTATCATTCTTGTAATATGGACTGGACATTCTAAGAATGGACATTCAGTTTTATTTTCTTTTTTCTTACTCATGTGAAATCCCCTTTGAAACTGGGCTAACTCGATAGAACAGACCATTGAGGCTCTAGTCAAGTTTAAACCTCCTAGGCCATTGGGCCAGAAGGAAGTGCATAAGCCCAAAGTTCAGAGCTATTTGCTCTAAGAAGTAACATAATGATAGTAGGCATGTAATCGTTCAGATTCAATTGAAGTTCCAAAGCATTTCTTTAATCTTTTCGTATGGATTTGTATTCGAATTAGTCTGCCCAAAATCTCTTTGTAAAGACTTACTGAAATTCTGGAAACAATCCTTTAAATTTATCTGTGATTCAAAACGTTTTCAATTCATCTCACATCCTTTAAATTTATCTGAATTTACAACAATAGACGTACGAACACTCCGGAATAGGCTTAATGTGTATGAATCATGATTTAAAAAGCATATATTTAGGCTATCTGAAATTGATAAAACTGTTAAGTCAGTATTCTACTATAGCTGAATCTGTTCACTTGTCTCTTTTAATATGTAATTTGTGAATCAGTAACCTGTTAGATTTCTTATTGAACCTTTCATTTGTTGACATTTTTTCAATAGAATTATACAACTTTATTTTTCTCATAATTAGTCATAGTTAGGATTGGCTAAAAAGGGTTAGATGACAAATTGGGCTAAAACATGGCCATATCCCAAACACTTATCCTTTAGGATAGCCAACCTAACTCTGGACGACTTTGTACACATCCCTAGGCTAAAAATACCTTTTTAGGCTAAAAATACTAAGCCTAAAGAATAATCAAACATCGCCTCAAATAGGCATTATAAAACTGTAATGATCATAGTCCTGACTACGTAATCTACACTCGGGTGCGACAACTCATGTCACCGACTTCAACTGCAAACTATATTAAAATCACGTGTTGCAATTGCGGGTGCATTTCATGTGGCGTAATTATAACATGTCAAAAAGCATAACAAGTGCACGTTCTCGTGACTTGTTTTCCAAGATAAATCCATACTTATCAAAAGCCGCTAAATTTTTACAAAGGTTAAATGCACAATAGTCAAAAATGCACAATCAGATAATTTAGGCCAAATATTAATAGTAAGCAACCGTGATAGAACCATGGAACTCGGGAATGCCTAAAACCTTCTCCCGGGTTAACAAAATTCCTTACTCGGATTTCTGGTCACGGACAAATCAAAACAGAGTAAAAATTTCCTCGATTTGGGATTTTAAAAAATAAAACGGTGTCCCGGAACATCGTCAAAAATCGGGGTGGCGACTCTGAAAATTAAAATAAATCGCAAACCCGAATAATATCACTTTAATTGGAAAAACACCCTTATTACCCCTTCATTAATCGGGGTAGGGAAAAAGGAGGTGTGACAATTGTCAACCTGATATTTTAATTACTCAAACTCCATTAACAATTAGAATTATTTACTACTAAGTTGCAGTACCTTTATTTTTTGCTATGTATTTAGGGCTTGCCTAGGCTATTAATATAACTGTAAGAACTAGAAAAAAACATTCAATCAATATCATCAGTGTATATACATATAAGAAACAATAGTAGAATTATAAGAGCGATCGAAAAAAGGAAATGGACTCATGGTTTAGTGTAACGACCCGGCCGATCGTTCCGTGAGATTTATCCCATTTCCCCCATTTCTGCATTATTCATATATATATATATATATATATATATATCCTATTTTTATTGTGTTGGGTCAGTTGGTTTAGGTCTGGAGTGGTCATGGAGAGAATTGAGGCATTTAGTCTCCTAAAGTAGCCTAAAAGTTGAGAAAGTCAACTGAGAGTTGACTTATTGGTGAACAACCTCGGAAGGCGAATTTTATGAGTTGGATAGCTTCATTAGGTGATTTGGGACTTAGGAGTGTGTTCAGAATGATGTTTTAATGTCCGGTGTAAAATTAGGCTTGAATTGGTGAAAGTTAGTTTTTGGCAAATTTCGTTCGGCAGTGGAAAATAGGCTATCGGGGTCGGAATGGGATTCTGGAAGTTGGAGCAGGTCCATAATGTCATTTTGGGTATGTGTGCAAAAATTCAGGTCAATCGGAGGTGTTTTGGTTGGTTTCGGCGCAGTTGGGGAAATCTGAAAGTTTCAAAGTTCATAGGCTTGAATTTGATGTAATTTCGGTGTTTTCATGTTGTTTTTGGTATTTTGAAGGCTCGACTAAGTTGGAATAATGCTATGGGGTGTGTTGGTATGTTTGGTTGAGGCCCCGAGGGGCTCGGGATTGTTTTCGAATGGTTGGCGGAGTTTTGAACTTGGAAATTTGCAGCAAATAGCTGCTGGTGTAAGTTTCTGGTGTTGGCCGCACCTACGGATGGCTAGCCGTAGGTGTGACGTCGCAGGTGCGAAAGTCCATGCGCAGGTGCGAAAGGAGGCTAGGCAGGGGAAATCCATAGGTGCGAAGAGTTGGCAGCACCTACGAAGCCGCAGGTGCGGAGAAGTGGCCGTAGGTGCGAAAATTGGTCCGTTAGTGGGATTGCGCAGGTGCACACCTGGGACTGTAGGTGAGATTAAGTGTCCGCAGGTGCGGAAATGCTGGGCAGGACAATATAAAAGAGACTTCCGTGAAATTTTATTCTTTTCACCATTGTTGCATGCGATTGGAGCTCATTTGAAGGCAAATTGAAGAGAGAATATGTGGTTCTTCAGGGGAGGTAAGTTCTCGGGCTATTAAAATTGTTTCTATGCTATTTTGTTCGGATTAGACTTGTAAATTGGAGGATTAAAGTAGGAAAAGGTTGGGAAGAATGGGGGAGGATTGGAAAATTCTTTTGGAAATTCGGGTAGGCAATTGTGGTCCGATTGTGGTGTTTTTGGTATGTGTAGAATCATGGGAAGCCGAGGTTTCTAGTGATGTGAAATTTATCGAATTTCGAGACGTGGGCCCGGGGCTTGCGTTTGGCCGAATTTCGAGATTTTTGTATAATTTGAGAGTTTCTGATTGGGTTGTCTTCCTTTAGTATATATTAATGATGTTAAACTGGTTTTGGCTAGATTCGGAGCAATCGGGAGCCAATTTGAGGGGCAAGAGCAGAGCGGACTAGTGTTGTGGCCCGGTAGAGGTAAGTATTGGTTATAAATCTTGTCATGAGGGTATGGAACTTCAGACTTCATATTTCTCACTGATTTTAGAATGACACACTAATTTTTTGATTTGACTTGGTCCTCTCTGCGACAACTATTGAGTTGCATACTTTACTCCAAACCTTATGTTAAGTTATCTTCTAAAGATTATTGAAATACTTGGGCTATAAGTCGTGTTTGAGGCCTCGTGCCGATCTGTTTAGATCCCTTGGGAGATTTTTACTACTGTTTTCCTCACTATTTATTGAGGATTTCGCTCGGTCACATTGTGCTTACTGTTTTCGAAACTCAGCCTGATTTACATTACTTTGACATTTTAAAAAAAATGATGTTTTGGGTCGAGTACCCTGTTTTACTGATTCGCCCGAGGGGCTTTGAGATGTTCTACTGAGTGAGGCTGAAGGACTGATTGTGAGGATATGATACGCCACGAGGTGGCTTGATATTAGCGCTTGGGCTGAAGGAGCCCCTCCGGAGTCTGCACACACCCCAAGTAGGCGCACCGAGTGACGAGTGATTGGGAGGCATGAGTGACTGTGAGCTATGCCCGAGGGGCTGATTATGAGTGATTGTGAGACATGCCCGAGGGGCTGATTATGATACATGTTTTTTCCCGAGGGGCTACTTATGATTTTACCACTTTCACTCTGAAATTATGAAATATGATTATTTACTTCATTTTCATACTAAATCTTTCGATTTGAAGTTGTTGAAAATATACATTTCTCAAAGGATTTTTCTGAAGTTGGTTTTAAGGCATGATGACTTCATATATCTATGTTTATATTGTTGGAAAGAAAGGCTGTGTATATTGTGAATTGATGACATTGATTTTTTTTATGTGATTTCTTGCCGCTTAGGCTTGATTTGTTTTCATTATTATTGAGTTGGTGTACTCACATTGCTCCCTTCACCCCTGTGTGCAGATTCAGGTGCAGATACCGAGCTTTATTTGTTTATCCTGCACGGGGCCAGAGTGCGGAATATAGAGGTAGTTGTTCAGCGTCCGCAACATCTCTGTTTTACCTTCTTATTGTGTCTAACTATTTATTCGGAGGTTTTCTATTATAATAGTATACCTTTTTGGCTTATCTCTCTTATATGCTCATGACATGTTGGCTCCGGGTTTTGGGGTTGGTTGAACTGTTTATTGGCCTAATGTATTTAGTGCTAATCTATTGATTCTTTAAATATGAACTTACGTTGTATCATTCTCTCACAGATGGTGAGGACACGCAATACCAATCAGAGTGACCAGTCACCGGCTAGACCAGCGAGGGGTTGAGGTCGCGGTCGAGGTTGTGGTAGAGGTAGGGGCCTAGTCCGCGCAGTAGCCGGGACAGTACCATATGATCCCCATATCGATTAGGATTAGGTTCCCGCCGATGGTGTTCCAGCGGGACAGGCTCAAGCACCGGCAGTGCCTATGGTTATTCCGGGTATTCAAGAGACCCTGTCTTAGATATTGACAGTGTGCACCATTTTGGCTCAGGCAGTCGCCATGTCTTCTACTGCCACCACAGCACAGGGCGGGGGAGGCAATCAGACTCCAGCTGCCGGACACCTGAGCAGGCTGTGCAAGGTATTCAGGCACCGGGAGTAGCCCCAACTCAGGCAGTTGCTCCGGTCCAGGATTATGTGGTCCATGTTATGCCTGAGGACGAGCAGTGCAGGTTGGAGAGGTTCAGCAGACTTCTGCCTCTGACTTTCAGCGGTAGAGAGGGCGAGGATGCCTAGGGGTTTCTAGATAAGTGCTAGAGGATACTATGTACTGCGGGTATTTTGAAGACCAGTGGGGTCTCATTTGTTACATTTCAGTTTGGGGGAGCTCCCTTTACTTGGTGGGAGTCATTCGAGAGGCGTAGGCCGGTTGGTTCAGCACCTTTCACTTGGCAGCAGTTTTCCACGATCTTTTTGGAGAAGTATGTTCCTCAGTCCCACAGAGAGGAGCAGCGCAGGCAGTTTGAGTAGCTGCGCCAGGGAGATTTATAAGTTACTCAGTATGAGATGAGGTTTTTCGAGTTGGCTAGGCATGCTTCTGAGATTGTCCCTACTGATAGGGAGAGGGTGAGGAGGTTTGTAGATGGTCTTTCTTATCAGCTCTAGCTATTTATGACTGGGGAGAGATTATCAGGTGCTTCATTCGAGCAGGTTGTTGACGTAGCTCGAGATATTGAGTCCGTTCGCAGCCGGGAGCAGGAGGAGAGGGAGGCCAAGATGCCTCGTGGTTCGGGAAGTTCTAGTGGTGCTCCCTTCAGGGGGCAGTTTCAGCAGGGTAGGGGTCGTTCATTCAGGCCTCCTCAGTCAGCCCACCCAAGGTATAGTGGTGCATCTTCGGGGCATGGTCCCCGTTGTTCTCTGTCAGGACGTACTTCATTTGGTGCCCTTACAACTGAGAGTGCAGCTCGAGCACCCCCAGTTCAGAGTTCTCCTATGCATGAGTCTTCCAGTGGCCGTTCGGGTGCTGGGGGTTTCTATCAGTCCCCGCCTCCAACTCCAGGCAGTTGTTTTGAGTGAGGAGAGTTCAGACACGTGTGGAGGTAGTGTCCCCGCCGTCCCGGTGGTTCTTCTCAGCAGAGGGGCCAACCCTCAACTTTAGCTCCAGTTACTTCACCACCCGCCCAGGCATCTAGGGGTGGTAGTTAGACAGCCAGAGGCCACCCTAGAGGGGCAGGTCGAGCAGTGAGAGGTCAGGCTCGCATGTATGTATTTCCAGCCAGGCCAGATGCTGTGATCGCAGGTAATGTCTCAGTCTGTTGCCGAGATGCCTTGGCTTTATTTTACCCTGGTTCTACATATTCATATGTTTCTTCATATTTTTGCTATTTTCTGGATATGCCCTGTGAGTCTCTAGTCACCTCTGTTCATGTGTCGACTGTGATGGGCGATACTGTTGTTGTGGACCGTGTGTACTAGTCGTGCATGATATCTATTGGGGGTCTGAAGACCCGAGTGGACCTACTGTTCCTCAGCATGGTTGAATTTGATGTGATATTGGGCATGGATTGGTTATCTCCGTGTCATGTTGTTCATGATTGTCACGCTAAGACCGTGACCTTAGCCATGCCAGGGTGTCCGAGGGTTGAGTGTAGAGGTTCTTCGGAGTATATGCCTAGCAGGGTGATTTCCTACCTGAAGGCTCAGCGCTTGGTTAAGAAAGGTTGTTTATCTTATCTGGCCTTTGTGAGGGATGTCAGTGGTGAGACTCCCGGTATTGATTCAGTTCATGTGGTCCGGACTTTTCAGATGTGTTTCCTGCAGACCTGCCAGGCATGTCACCTGACAGGGATATTGATTTTGGTATTGACTTGGTGTCAGGAACCCAGCCTATTTCTATTCCTCCTTATCGCATGGCACCAATGGAGCTAAAGGAATTGAAGGAGCAGTTTCAGGAACTCCTAGATAAGGGGTTCATTCGGCCTAGTGTGTCACCTTGGGGTGCACCGGTGTTGTTCGTGAAGAAGAATGATGGGTCTATGCGTATATGTATTGATTATCGGCAGCTGAACAGAGTTACGGTGAAGAACCGGTATCCCTTGCCCCGCATTGATGATTTGTTTGACCAGCTTCAGGGAGCTAGAGTGTTTTCCAAGATTGACTTGAGATCTGGGTATCATCAGTTGGAGATTCGGGATTCTGACATTCCGAAGACTGCTTTCAGGACCAGATATGGTGATTATGAGTACTTGGTTATGTCATTTGGCTGACCAGTACCCCAGTTGCATTCATGCAATTGATGAACAACGTGTTTCAGCCTAACCTTGATTTTTTCGTCATTGTGTTCATTGATGACATCCTGGTTTATTCTCGTAGCCAGGAAGAGCATACTTAGCATTTGAGAGTTGTGTTACAGAGGTTGAGGGAGGAGAATCTTTATGCAATATTCTGGAAGTGTGAGTTTTGGCTTGGTTCGGTAGCTTTCTTGGGGCACGTGGTGTCTAGTTAGGGTATTCAGGTTGATCCGAAGAAGATAGAGGAGGTGCAGAGTTGGCCCAGACCGTCCTCAGCTACAGAGATTAGGAGTTTCCTTGGTTTGGCGGGATATTACCGTCGCTTTGTGGAAGGATACTTTTCTATTGCTTTGCCTTTGACCAGATTGACCCTGAAGGGTGCTCCATTCAGATGGTCGGATGAGTGTGGGGAGAGCTTTCAGAAGCTCAAGTCAGCATTGACCACAACTCCGGTACTAGTTTTTCCTATGGGTTCGGGTTCTTACACAGTCTATTGTGATGCTTCTAGAGTTGGTTTGGGATCGGTATTAATGTCAGACGGTAGGGTGATTTCCTATGCGTCTAGAGAGTTGAAGGTGCACGAGAAGAATTATCCAGTGCACGATCTTGAGTTAGCGGCCATTGTTCATGCCTTGAAGATTTAGCGACATTATTTTTATTGAGTGCAGTGTGAGATTTTCACTGATCATCGTAGTTTGCAGTATCTGCTGAGGCAGAAGGACTTGAATTTGCGTCAGAGGAGATGGTTAGATCTTCTCAAGGATTATGACCTCACTATCTTATATCATCCGAGGAAGGCCAATGTAGTAGTTGATGCCTTGAGTCGCAGAGCAGAGAGTTTGGGGAGTCTAGCCTACCTTCCAGTAGCAGAGTGGCCATTAGCCCTTGATGTTCAGGACTTAGCAGGTCGGTTGGTGAGATTGGATCTATCAGAGCCTCCGCAGGTATTGGCTTGTGTAGCCTCCAGATCTTCTCTTTACGATCAGATTAGAGCACGCCACTATGATGATCCACATTTGCTTGTTCTTCAGGACAGGTTCCATCACGGTGATGCTAGGGATGTGGTTATTGGTGATGATGGGGTCATGAGGATGCAGGGCCGAATTTGCGTGCCCAATGTAGATGGGCTTCGAGATTTGATTCTAGCAGAGGCCCATAGTTCGCGGTATTCCATCTATCTGGGTGCCGCAAATATGTATCAGGATTTGAGGCAGCATTATTGGTGGAGGAGGATGAAGAAAGATATTATTGAGTTTGTGGCTCGGTGTCTCAACTGCCAGCAGGTCAACTATGAGAACCAGAGACCAGCTGGATTGCTTTAGAGGTTTGATATTCTAGAGTGGAAGTGGGAGCGGATCACCATGGACTTCATAGTTGGACTCCCACAAACTTCGAGGAGGTTTGATTCTATATGGGTTATTGTGGATCGACTGACCAAGTCCGTGCACTTCATTCCTGTTGGTACTACTTATTCTTCGCAGCGGTTAGCTGAGATTTATATTAGGGAGATTGTTCGATTGCAAGGGGTTCCAGTTTCTATCATTTCCGACCGAGGTACTTAGTTCACATCTCAGTTTTGGAGATCTGTACAGAGAGAGTTGGGTACTCAGGTCGAGTTGAGCACAACGTTTCATCCTCAGACCGACGGGCAGTCGGAGCATACCATTTAGATTTTGGAGGATATGTTACGTGCTTGTGTGATTGAATTTGGTGGTTCATGGGACTAGTTTCTGCCACTAGCGGAGTTTGCATATAATAACAGCTATCAGTCGAGTATCCAGATGGCTCCGTATGAGGCTTTATATGGTAGGAGGTGCAGATCTCCGGTTGGTTGGTTTGAGCCGGGCGAGGCTAGGCTATTGGGCACAGACTTGGTTCATGATGCGTTAGGTAAGGCAAAGTTGATTCAGGAGCAGCTTTGCATGGCACAATCTAGGCAGAAGAGTTATGCGGACGGGAAGGTCCGAGATGTGTCTTTCATGGTTGGGGATAAGGTGTTGCTGAAGGTGTCGCCCATGAAGGGTGTTATGAGATTCAGGAAGAGGGGAAAGCTAAGTCCCAGGTTCATTGGGCCATTTGAGGTGCTTCAGAGGGTTGGGGAGGTGGCCTATAGGCTTGATATGAATCCCTGTTTATCGAGTATTCATCCAGTATTCCATGTTTCGATGCCCCGGAAGTATGTTGGTGAACCGTTTCATGTTTTGGACTTCAGCACGGTTCAAATCGAGGGTGATATATCATATGAGGTATAGCCAGTGGCTATTTTGGGTCGGCATGTCAGAAAGCTGAGGTCTAAGGATATAGTTTCAGTGAAGGTTCAGTGGAGAGGGAAGCCGGTGGACGATCCACCTGGGAGATCGAGCGGGAGATGCGGGATAGATATTCTCACTTTTTTGAGACTCCAGGTATGTTTCTAAACCCGTTCGAGGATGAACGTTTGTTTAAGAGGGGGAGGATGTAACGAACAGGCCGGTCGTTCCGTGAGATTTACCCCGTTTCCCCCATTTCTGCATTTTTCATATATTGCTAGCCTGTTTTTGTTGTGTTGGGTCAGTTGGTTTGGGTCCGAATTGGTCATGGAGAGAGTTGAGGCATTTTGTCTCCTAAAGTAGCCTAAAAGTTGAGAAAGTCAACTGAGATTGACTTATTGGTGAACGACCTTGGAATGCGGATTTGACGGCTCGGATAGCTTTGTTAGGTGATTTGGGGCTTAGGAGTGTGTTCGGAATGAAGTTTTAATGTCCGATGTAGAAGTAGGCTTGAATTTGCGAAAGTTAGTTTTTGGCGAGTTCCGGTCGGCAGTGGAAAATAAGCTATAAGGGTCGGAATGGGATTTTGGAAGTTGGAACAGGTCCGTAATGTCATTTTAGATATGTGTGCAAAATTTCAGGTCAATCGGAGGTGTTTTGGTTGGTTTCGGCGTAGTTGGAGAAATTTGGATGTTTCAAAGTTCATAGGCTTGAATTTGATGTAATATCTGTGTTTTCGAAGCCGCATGTGCGGAGAAGTGGCCGTAGGTGCAAAAATTGGTTCGTTAGTGGGACTGCGCAGGTGCGCACCTGGGACCCGCAGGTGCGGGTCCGCATGTGCAATTAAGTGTCCGCAGGTGCGGAAATGCTGGGTAGAACAGTATAAAAGAGACCTCCGTACAATTTTATTCATTTCACCATTGTTGCATGCGGTTGGAGCTCATTTGAAGGAAAATTGAAGAGAGAATCCGTGGTTTTCAGTGGAGGTAAGTTCCCGGGTTATTAAAATCGTTTCTATGCTATTTTGTTCGGATTAGGCTTGTAAATTGGAGGATTAAAGTAGGAAAAGGTTGGGAAGAATGGGGGAACGATTGAAAAATTCTTTTGGCAACTCGGGTAGGCAATTGTGTAGAAGCGTGGGAGGACAATGTTTCTAGTGATGTGAAATTTATCGAATTCCGAGACAGGGGCCCTCGACTCGGGTTTTGCCGAATTTCGAGATTTTTTTATAATTTGAGAGTTTCCGATTGGGTTGTGTTCCTTTAGTATATATTAATGATGTTAAACTGGTTTTGGCTAGATTCGGAGCAATCGGGAGCCAATTTGAGGGGCAAGAGCATAGCGAACTAGTGTTGTGGCCCGGTAGAAGTAAGTAATGGTTATAAATCTTGTCCTGGCGTTATGAATCCCCGGACTTTATATTTCTCACTGATTTTAGAATGGCGCACTGATTTTTGGATTGGACTTGGTCCTCTCCACGGCAACTATTGAGTTTCATACTTTACTCCAAACCTCATATTAAATTAGGTTCTAAAGAGTATTGAAATATTTGGGCTATAAGCCGTGTTTGGGGCCTCGTGCCGATCTGTTTAGACCCCTTGGGGGCTTTTTACTGCTATTTTCCGCACTATTTATTGATGATTTCGCTTAGTCACATTGTGCTTACTGTTTTCGAAACTCAGCCTGATTTACACTACTTTGAGATTTAACAAAAATTATGTTTTGGGTCGAGTACCTTGTTTTACTGATCCGCCCGAGGGGCTTTGAGAGGTTCTGCTGAGTGAGGTCGACGGCCTGATTGTGAGGATATGATACGCCACTAGGTGGATTGATATTAGCGCTTGGGCTGAAGGAGCCCCTCTGGAGTCTGCACACACCCCCAGTGAGCGCACCGAGTGCCGAGTGACAAGTGATTGGGAGGCGTAAGTGACTGTGAGGTATGCCCGAGGGCTTGATTATGAGTGACTGTGAGGCATGCCCGAGGGGCTGATGATGATACATGTTTTTTCCCGAGGGGCTACTTATGATTTTACCACTTTCACTCTGAAATTATGAAGTATGTTTGCCCGAGTGGCCTCTTTATGATTTACTTCATTTTCATACTAAATCTTTTGGTTTGAAGTTGTTGAAAATATACATTTCTTAAAGAATTTTTTTGAAGTTGGTTTTAAGGCATGGTGACTTCATATATCTATGTTTATACTGTTGGAAAGAAAGGCCGTGTATATTGTGAATTGATGACATTGATTTTTTTATGTGATTTCTTGTCGCTTAGGATTGATTTATTTTCATTACTACTGAGTTGGTGTACTCACGTTACTCCCTGCAGCCCTGTGTGCAGATTCAGGTGCAGATACTGAGCTTTAGCTGTTTATCCCGCGCGGAGCCGGAGTGCGGGATATAGAGGTAGCATTTCAGCGTCCGCAACATCTCTGTTCTCCCTTCTTATTGTATCTAGCTATTTATTCGGAGGTTTTGTATTATAATAGTATACCTTTTCTACTTATCTCTCTTAGATGCTCATGACATGTTGGCTCCAGGTTTTGGGGTTGGTTGAACTGTTTATTGGCCTAATGTATTTAGTAAATTCTGTATATTTTATGAAATTCTTGAAATTGGTTGGGATTTTTAAAGAAACTGTAAACATGTGATTATTGGCTAGCCTAGTTACATAATAGGTGCCATAACGGCCGGTTTGGTATTTGGGGTCGTGACATTTAGGCCTCAGAGTAATTAGTGCAAACAAACAATGAGTGAATAACGACAACTTCAGGTGACTCCAAGTTCAGGATAGAAATTTGGGCCTGAGTTCTTTGAGAACTAGTCAGGCCCAACTCAAACACATGCGTAAGAAAAAGACAAAGTTATAAGATATATGTCTGAATACAATACTTAAACATAAGTAACACCAATATAGGCCCAAGACAGACTGTAACAATCAATCGTAATTAGGAATGCAAATTAATGTGAAGTCACAAACTGTAAAACAATTTACAGTGGAACCTTTGATTCCATTTAACACTAAACCTAAAGATATTAGCAAATGGCAATAATTAATAGCTTAGGTTAAAATTTCAATCATGGCCGAGATACCCTTCGATCCTTGGCACTTCAAAGTTCACAAAGGTCTCAAGGACCCCGAGTAATGCTTGTGTCAGGGAAAGTATCTCAACCAAGAACTAAATTGTACCACTAAATACTCCTAATTACTCACACTTGTTATTCCCTATAGTCTTAAATGTTAATGAGGCACTCATTGTAAATTCCGATACAATAGTAATCACAATACATAAGGAGATGTATATTTCTTATAAATAAGTATTTAGAATACTGCAATAACACCAAAAGAGATCATAGTTTGCATACAAGCATGCAATACACTGTCATGTACATTATCAGGCTAAAGAGTACTCAAATACAATTAATTACAGGTGTTGGGAAGTAAATAGAACACCAATATGCCGATGTAAGAACTTAGAACAAATAAGTCATGTTGTTCAATGGAGCAGGGGAGATATCGTGTGTATTAACCTCACTAATCCTATTGGCAGGTTCATACTTATGAAGATTGTCAACTGTGGTCATATATTTAGTCATGTATACACCTAATGAAAGTCTACACATAGGTTAGCACTCCACTTCCTGCTAAGTATAGGAGTTAATAACCCACTTCAATGTTCTTAAAAGTCAAGGATAATAAAATACATTTGTCTACACTTAACAAGTGATAGACCTCTAAAGAAATCTTTCATTATATCTAGGCTGAATAGAAGTTAAATACGCAGCCCTACACGCAACAAGGCAAACACGCATCAAGTAGTTTCTCCCAAGTTTATAATGGCTACAATTAACTTATATTGACCTGGCAAAGCTATATGATATCAGAGACATAAGTATGAGTAGCTAAGACAAATAAAGCTTGTTCAAGTTTAAGCTAAGTGCAGAAGTCCTAGAGATAACATTCAAACGCGCACATATGATAGTCTTATACGAATATAACATGGCAGACATGGTTGAATATCAGGAGACCAAACTAACAATGTTACTAGGTGTATGTTTCAAGAAAGTCAATGAGAGTATTACATTAAGGATCTATCATACAATTTGTGTATAAGAATTTAGTTATCATACTTTAGTATGGTGAGACTTAAATACTATAGATGTATCTTAATCAGGTTCTATGACTTAAGCTAAATGTGAAGCAACTTCAGAATACACAAAGGGAAAGTACAGGGGTCCAGTTATTTTAAAGCATGTTTATGTAGTAGTATCAAGACCTAATCACACAATCATGAGATTTAACAGGATCACAGCAGCATGTTAGAAAGGATATCAAAATGATGTGAGCATGACATACCCAAGCTAGGAGTGGAAGCCCTGTCTTTCTTTTTAAAGATTCATATTCACTTAAGCTAGTTTATCAGATGAATCATACCAGTAACACAGAAAAGAAATTAATATAGCATACAAGAGAGTCACAATAATCCATAAGGGAAGTGTGGAGTGCATGGAATCATTGATGTTTTTGTTAATCATATAATTATAGCAATACAGAGACCACCCAAAGATATGTTCATTAAGACTTCAAGGAGATAATTAATCAGTACATGATTCTGATTTTCAGATTATGAAAGAAGTCTATAACTCTAGAGTTTAGTTGATCAGTTTTGAACTAATGGCAAACACATATAAAATAATTAACTATTCATATACAAGAAATAGAGTTAATTAACAAGAAACAACAAAACATGCATGCTTTCAATTAGATGATTAAAAGAGACGAATGGTCGAGGATCACTGACCTTCTTTGGAGCAGCAAACCAAATGGAAGTCTTTCTTATCTATTAAAAATCAGGATCTCAAACTTAGACCGGTGTAAAGCTCAAAATCCTGAAAGAAAAATCAAAACATGTTAGAAACCATAGCGTGATTTTTGCCACACAAAACTTAAAGTGTAGTGAATCATTGTAGTTGGATTGATGTTTTCTGCTTATTAGGAGATTTTTCATGCTTTAAGTTGGAGTATTGAAGGCTCCTTTATATAGTGGCACTCAATGTCCTTAAGGTACACCAAAATTCAAATGGTAGTGAAGAGTGATAGAGGGGTGATGATGTGAGCATAATCGAGTGAAATCAGAGAAGATAAAGGTTTACCTAAGGTGAGAAAGTTATCTGTTGAAGGAAAATCCACCTAATATAAAATCCCTAATGTCCAAAGGTTTCTTTTCTTTACCTATAGACCAATAATAATCATGATAACACTAAGAAATGGCCATGCATGCCACAAATTTGGTAAAGAATAGAAGGATTTCTGAAGACTTGACATTGCACCGTTGGGTCTAGGGTTTCAGATTGAGGATTTTGAATCTGGATAATGAAACGGGCAAAGAGTCAACAAGAATCATGGATAGGGAGGACAAATATGATGATTTTATGTCATGATTCATGACCTTTCACGAATTGGTGCTTGGTTTTGTCGCTGATTTGGTCTGTGAATTGAGAGAACAGAGAGCGGAGGGGGAAAGGGGAGCGGCCAAGTCAGTAGGTAAATGATTTAGGGTTTGGGGAGATTGGGTTGGTTTCTAAGGGTTAAAGAGGGGGATGTAATCTGGGCAGTTAGATCTTTAGATCAACGACCCTGATAAATAAGGGATTAAATAATTAAAACGATATAATATGACAATCGTTGGATTATTGGATTTGGACAGTTGAGATTAAATCTGATTGGGTATTGAAATTAAAGGTAAATTGAGACAAAAACACGGGTCGTTGATCTGAAGGATGTACGACTTAGATTGATCAAGTTTCTTTTATGAGTGATGTGAAGGGGTAACATGGTGCGAGTTTATTGACTCAATGAAAGTGGCCCGGATTTCCACGTTGGAATGGGAGGGATGGAACTGGACCGGGTCAAATGCTTTGGGCCATTGCTTTTCGGCTTAAATTAATTTAACAAATAGTCACCTTGTATTTGATTGTGCAATTGAAATTGTAACCTTTTAGTCTTTAACCTTTTAAAAATTAATTTAAAGGAACTTAATTAATTTCAATAAAATGTAACAAAAATTATAATCATCAAATACAATATTAATTATTTTAATTAACTAATTAATTACCTAATATCTTATTTTCCTATTTACTACACTATTTCCATACTTGTTTTGAAATGGTGAGTTATTTTTGTTACGAAAATTTGGAAATAAATTTTTAAAATTAATTATAAACCTATGCAATGAATATGGGAGTTATTTTAGTAGTTTCGAAATAATATGACAGATACATTTATAATTATATAATCACTAATCATTGATTAACGCCACTAATTACTTAATCTTATAAAATAGGTATTAATAATTATAATGTATATTTAACATATTTATTGAAAATTAACGAGTATAAATAAATAAAATTTTAAAATAAGTGTCAAAATTGGTGGCCAACAATTTCCCCTCTTTGATCGAAGACGATAAAAGAGTTTTCGAGCAAAGAAACCGAACCAAGACCAATTTTGTCCCTATTTTAGGCATCATTGCGAGGATGTCTTGTTGATTTAAGGAAGATTATGAGTTGTGAAATTAAGGAAGGAGTTAAGGAAGACTCCGAGAGAGTTTTGGAGAATCGGGGCCAAATTCTAGTTTTGAATTGTTTACATACCTCGGCTTAACCAGGATTAAGCCTCAGGTTGTTCTAGAATGATGATTTGGAGGAGACGATGCTTGCATGAATTGCCCCAGTATCGTATTATGACGATATTGCGAGACGAAAGATTTTGGTACACATGATAGCTCTCAATTATAGCTTGATTTGAAAGATTTGATGAATTAGAGTTCTACTGATCGAATTTGAGTTTGAGTTTTGATCCTTTGCCCACTAATGAGTCCGTTGTTCCTCATAGCATTGTAACTTGGTTTGCTACTTAGAAGAAGTTCCATGTCGTGATTTTTGGTCTTGCAAAAAAAAAAATACACATACCCATATATCGTAATGCAGATATGTTAAAATGTGATATAAATTATGAAGGAATGATGATGCCTAACTGTCGGCTAGCCGTTATTTGGGATCGAGACAACGTGATACTTGATTTTGACTTGATTGTTAGCCGTGTTATGTACTGTTCCGCAACTACCGGAGCATTAAGTCTCCTCACATTGGGAGTATCTCCGCACGGTAGGAGTAGTTGACTTGTAATGTAGAATGTATCTTCACATGATGGGACTTTTTCCACGCGATGGGAGTAGTGGGCTTGAAATGTAAAATGTATCTCCGTGTAATAGGGAGTTTTTGACTTGAAATGTAAATTATCTCCACAAGATTGGAGTAGTTGCATCGAAATATAAAGTATCTCCGCACGATGGGAGTTTCTGAATTTGAAAATGTATGATGCCTGTAAGCTGTACGAGCTAAACGTCAAAATATTCGAGATAAATAAAGTAATAAGAAGCATGCACAAGAGGTTTCTTTGTATCATGTCGGTAATATGAGGAAAGATTTAAATAATGAAAGAGAGATGATAGTTATCAGAGAGTAGCAGATCCTTCTTTGCTCCAGCGTGCCCCAGCGTTTCTTTGTATCATGTCGGTCCTTCGTTCAAAGAAAAATTCTTAGTAGGTGGTGTTGGTTTGTGTTGACTGTAGTCTTGGATTTTCCCCCGGCCTGGTTTACGCCATAAAGTTTGGTAGGTGGAATAATAGTTATTTTTAATAAAACATTTTGAAAATCATCAATTTTTATGGCAGATGCTGGCATTCTGAATTATGACATGTTTAGAAAGTTCCCTAGACGTAAACGTTGTCTTTAGAGAACTATGTCCCATTGGTATTGATTCTCGAAAATGCTCCTGATGAGGTAGCTTCTTGTCGTAGTGATCGCGTCCTAATCTAAAACAAAATGTTCTAGATGTTTTCCTAGGTTTATGACCGAACCTTTTCAGGTTGCCTACATATTTGAAATGGAATCAGGTCTGATTTTAGTTCATGGGCAATATGAAGAAATTATGATGATGATCGAGCCTGACTTAGGTAGCCTACGTATGTAATAGAATCAGGTCAAATTGTAGTACTATTGCAATAGATGAAAAATGATGGGAAATTGAAAAATTAAATGACTGAGGATGACTCAGACTACCTACGTATCCAAATGGAATCAGGCCAGAACGTAATTCAATTACAATAGATATCTGAATCTGATAAGGATGGCCTACGTATTCCTGTCAAGGGAAATCAAGTCATGGCATAGATCTGAATACATACAAAATGATATTTGGATTTTCTATTACAAAAGAAGAAGGGGGGAGAGACTAGAACCTACATGGGTTACCTCGTATCCCGTTGTGGGAAGTTAGGTTGGTTGTAGTTCTATTACAACAAAAACCTAACACTATTGTCTTCAAATGTAGTATCTCTTGATTGCATCTGAATTGATAGGATTCATGATGACTCTTCCAACTATTTCTGCTAAGATCTGAGCTCCTCCCGACAATACTTGGTGGACCATGTAAGGACCTTACCAATTTGGCGCAAACTTTCCCTTGGCTTCTTCTTGATTAGGGAGTACCTTCTTAAATTGACATGGTTTCACCCTCTTTTTAAATGCACTGGCTATTTTATTTTGATACAGTTGACCATGGCATACTGCGTCTATTCTCTTTTTATCAATGAGCATGAGTTGCTCCCGCCTGACATGTATCCATTATGCGTCGTCTAACTTGGCTTCTTGAATGACCCTCAAGGATGGTATCTGGACCTCTCTAGGTATCACATCTTCGGTGCCATATTCTAACATGTATGGAACTACCCCAACTGATGTTCTCACGGTGGTACGATAACTTAACAGGGCGAAGGATAATTTTTCATGCCATTGCATGTGGTTATCCACTATCTTTCGCAAGATCTTTTGATATTTTTGTTGGATGCTTCAACTGCCCATTTATTTGTGGCCTGTAGGCTGTGGAGTTACAATGGACAATTATGATTTTCTCACAAATCTTCCGCATGAGATCACCATCGATATTGGATCCATTTTCAGTGATGAATGATTCAGGTATCCCAAATTGGCAGACTATGTTGTTACGAACAAAATCTGCCACTACTTTCTTTGTGATGGCCTTGTATGTAGAAGCTTCGACCCATTTGGTGAAGTGGTCAATGGCTACCAAGATGAAACAATGTTCTTTTGATGCGACATGCTCTATAGGTTCGATTACGTCTATGCCCCAAGCGGAGAACGACCAAGGTGAACCCATTACATTCATCTCATTTGGTAGAGCCAAGATGAAATCCCCGTGGATCTGGCACTGGTGACACTTCTGTACGTAGCGAATGCTATCGCTCTCCATGGTCATCCAAAGGTATCCAGCTATTAATATCTTCTTAGCTAAGGTGAAGCCATTCATGTGAGGTCCACATGTCCCTACATGTACTTCTTCTAGCAATTTGGTTGCTTCAGTATCATCTACACATCTTAACAAACCTAAGTTCGGGGTTCTCCTATACAAGACCTCCCTGTTGAGGAAAAAGTGATTCGCTAGCCTTCTGAGCACTAGCTTCGGACCATTGGTGGCATTCTCTGGGTACTCTTTTGTTTCTAAAAACCTCTTGATGTCGTAGTACCACAACTAGCCATCCAGCTCTTCATCTACATGGAAGCAGTACGCATGCTGACCCCCGACCTCTATCTCAATATGATCGATGTAATTCTTATCTGGATGATGGATCATGGATGAAAAAGTTATAAAAGCATCGACAAATTCATTATGGATTCTGGGAATACGTTTGAACTCGATCTTGGTGAAATTCTTGCACAACTCCATTACTTAATGCAATGTATGGAAGGATCTTGACGTTCTTGGTAGTCCATTCTCCTTGTACTTGATGTATCAATAGATCAGAATCTCTTATGACTAGAGGCTCCTTGATGTTCATGTCGACTGCCATCCTAATCTCGAGGACTTCGTACTAGGCCATATTAATTTTGCAGGGGAAACTTGTCTTTGATGATGCAGGGTAATGATGTCCTCATTCTGAAGTTAAGATTACCCTAATTCGAACTCCTTTGAAATTTTATGCTCCGTCGAAGAGCATTATCCATCATGGGTATGACTTTGCGATGTCTTCTCCGGCAAACAACACTTTTTCATCCAGAAAGTATGTAGTGAGTAGCTCATAATCCTTGTCAATTAGGTTCTCTGCAAGGTGGTCAACTAAGGCTTTTCCTTTGATATCCTTCTATGTTACGTACACAATGTCGAACTCGATGAGAAGAATATGCCATTTGGCTTTCCTGTAGGCATCGGCTTCTGAAAGATGTACTTGAGCTAGTTGAGCCGTGATATCAGATGTTTGGTGTATGCCGCCATATAGTGCCTCAACTTCTGGGTGATCCAAGTCAAAGCGCAATAAGTTTGTTCTATCAAAGTGTATTTGGCTTCACGGGTGTAAACTTCTTGCTCAAGAAGTAGATAGACTGCTCTTTCCTTCTGGTCTCATCGTGTTGTTCCAACATGCATCCAAATGGATTGTCCAAAACTAAAAGAATATAATAAGAATGGATCTTCGAGATAGGGAGGAACCAACACTAGTGGATTCGATAAATACTCATTGATCTTGTTGAAAGTTTTCTAACACTCTTCTGTCCATTTCGTAGCAGAATCCTTTTTAGCGGCTTAAAGATAGGCTCGTAAATTAATGTAGATCGAGCTATGAATCTTCTGATGTAATTTTACATGACAAGGAAACTCATCACGTCCTTCTTTCTCTTGGTCGGCAGTAGGTCTTTAATGGCTTTAGTCTTTGAAGCATCCAATTCTATCCCTTTCTTGCTCATGATGAAACCTAACAATTTCCCCGTGGGGATTTTGAAATCGTATTTTTCGGGGTTCAAATTAAGACCGTACCTCCACAAACATTCAAAAACTTTTTGAGGTCCTCCAAATTCTCTACACTCTTTCGAGATATGATAATGACGTCGTCCACATATACCTCGATCTCTTTTTGGATCAAGTCGTGAAAGAGGGTCATCACATGTAAGCAACACATGCGTTCCTGAAGCTGAACAACATGACTCTATAGCAATAAACTCGTCAAGGCATAGTGAATGCTATCTTTCCACGTCTTCTTCATGCATAAGAATCTGATGGTACCAAGCAAAACAATCCACGAATAATTGCAGCTCGTGCTTTTCACAATAGTCGATGAAGATAAGAATGTTTGGTAAAGGGAAATCGTCTTTTGGATTGGCCTTCTTAATATCTCAATATTCCACACATATCGCAACCTTCCCATCCTTCGTTGTCACTGGTATGATTTTTTCCAACCATGTGGGATAATTGGTGACCCTCGCCATGTTTGCCTCTATCTGCTTGGTCACTTCATCTTTTATCCTCAAACTCAAATTCGACTTGATCTTTCTGGGTTTTTGTTGGACTAGCAGTTTGGCACGATCGGTTAGCAACCAATGTAAAATGATGTCGGTACTCAATCCGAATGTGTCATCATATGACCACGTGAATACGTCGATGTATTTTTGGAGGAGCTCGACCGGTTTGTGTTTTTGCTTTCCTTCAAAATGGATGCTAATTCGAGTTTCTTTCACATTTTCTTCGCTTCCCAAGTTGATTACTTTTGTCTTTTCAATGTTAGACTTTTTCTGTCTTTCCAACTGCTCGATCTCTTATGGGATATTATGTGGCATCATGCTTTCGTCGTACTCCTCGTAGTCTGGATCACTTTGCTTGTGGTTTTCATTGCATGTTATAATCACATAACGCATTTTTTATGGTTTTGATTACTGAAAGGAAAATTAAGTATAAACGAAGTGATAAATAAGTTTGCAATAATTTCAAGAAAGTAATTTTTTATTTCACAAAAAGGAATGTCTAAGCGTACAAGCATGGTTCAAAAAAAGGAATGGCTCCACTTTTAATCAGTGACTCAATTTCATTCTTCAGCTTGAAGCAATCCTCAGTATTATGTCTCGATACACCTGAATGGTAGACGCGCTATTTTGTTGCATCAAAATAATTTGAAGGGCGTTCAGGAATCCTTCCTTCTACAAGATATATCAATACCTCCCTTCTCAACCTTTCAAACAATTGAGCCAAAGGTTCAACAATATGGTTATAGTTTTGGGACATTTCTTTTTGAAATTTGGGCGAGGTTGGGGTGCATAGGTGGGTCGATATTGATGAGTGTGGTATGAACTAGTGCGTATAGTTGTGGTGGATTTGGATTTATATGGGCGCGAGGTGGGTTATATTGAGGTAGGGGTTATAGTATGGATGCATGTTGTATACTGGATCATAAGTAGGTGGGTGGGGGGAATCAGTTTTTGGAGCATAAGAGTTGTTTCCATGGGGTGAATTGGACTAGTGATAGGGAACGATTGTTGATACCTCTTCTTTCCACTGCTTATTGAATAGGATTGAATTGCTTTGCTAGTTTCTTCCAATACGGCCATAGATTGTATCTTGCTAGACTTGATGGCTTTCTCTAAAGTCTCCCATTTTAACAAGTTCGGGGAACTTCTTCCCCATCGCGCCTACCATCTTTTCAAAGTAGATTCCTTATTGGGCCTTAATGAAATATTTGGTCAACTCATTGTCATCTAACGGGGGCAGGGTCCTGGCAGCCTCTGACTCCAACGATGGGCGTACTTCTGAAATGATTCTGACAGCTTCTTCTGCAAATTTACCAAGGCAAACCTATCTGTAGTAATTTATGTCTTAAACCGAAAACGGTTCATGAAGTCTTCTGCTGTATCCCACTATTCTCTTTAGTTTCTGGGATCCTGGCGGGTGTACCAAGTGAGTGCCTCTCCTATCAAGCTTCTTATAAATAGCTTCATCCTTAGCTTCTCATTCCTTCCTACTCCAACTGGCTTATCGCACTAGGCTCTCAAGTGTGCATCTAGATCACCTGTCCCATTAAAGATGTCAAATTTCCGAGGCTTTTATCGTACCGACATGTCCACATCAAGGTGTATGCACATATCCTTGTCTCGACTCTCAATCCTTCGAGCCACCTAAAGGTTCTACATTTGTTTTCTCAAAGCTTGTAAGTATTCGGATACCAACTCTTCCCTGTATAATTTTCTTCCCTCTCAATTTCAGCATAATGATCAACTTAATTAGGCAACCTGACCGTGACGGGCGCTATGAAAGTCAATTTTGAAATGGCATATACGGGTGGAACATATCGCTCATGTGCAGTGGTATGTGCCGTAGGTATGTGCTGGTTTTGATTACTGGCAAAGGTGATGCCATCACGAGTAGGGGTATGAACTGTGTTGGTAGTTACTGGTGGGTTTCGCCGTATCTGAACACAATTTGGTAAAGAGTATGTATGGGATGATTTGGTGGGTTCGCAGGGGTTACTACCTAGGTTGTAGTGACTGAAGTTGGGGTATTATTTACTTGGCGGGTAGTTGAAGGAAAGTGATGGGTAATCGAATCTAAAGAAGGAAATCGGGTGGTTGTGGGAGCGTCGTCACTTGCAGATGCGCCGTTCCGAATGTGTTGCAATTCCTCTCTCACTGATTCAATCTCTTGTTCAATCCTAGCAACATGTTCGTCATTCCAAGTATCATTCTTTTCTACCGATTTCCCTAGGCTATCAACTTTTACCAAAGTGTGTCCGACCGGGTCATCTGTCACATACATCTTTCCTTTTGATGTCAATTTGTATGGTGGTTCACCCAGCTTTTCAGGTCAACACAAACCAATAACGTAATGCGAGAAAAGAAATTAAAAAGAAGAATATAAGTCAGTTTCATTGTTTGCCCAAATATGAGAACATAGAGCAATTGCTTCACATATTCAAGTAAGCGCGTTTCCTAATGTGCGAGGACCTATCTTTGGCAGAGGTGGGCCTACTTCGCAATATTTGACAAACAATTAGATTTGACATATTTTGATCCGAACAAACTTTGGTTTTCATTAATAATATTTGGATTGTAATAGGCGGAAGCAAGGATTACAACATTGTTTTTCCAACATCCATAAGATTACATGGGCTTACAGCTTGTCCTTAGGGAAATGAAAGGGTACGTGATCAAAGATGCAAGATAGGGAAAGGGGGAAATCAACTAGCCATTGGTAGTCATCCCCGAAATCATCTCCCATATCATCATCTTCTTCCGGTTCCACTTCTAGGTCTTCTTCAAATTCTTCTTCTTCATCATCGTTGAACTTAAGCTCTTCTTCAGGATCTTCTTCTGGTTTATCTTGAATTCAATTTGTGTACACTCGACCACTCGATCATCATCTTCTGGAGGTAGTAGCATATAATCGACTGACCCTGGAACCACTTGGCAATGCATGGAGGTAGTCACAAGGTAGTGAGGCAAGATCTCATGATATATTTGTAAGGCTGCTGCTGCATTATCCAACTAGGCCACTCCTTCTTTTCTTGGTCGTCCCATCTCATCCTCTTCAATAATCCACGCATGGTATTCTGGAGCGCACCACGAATTCTGACTCATCGTCTTTATAATTAAATCATTCCACTCCTCCTGAAGTCTCCTTACCCTTGGGATTGGTGTGATGACCTAAAGGGTCATCTTATGAACTAAGACCTTATTCCAAGCTTGTTAGTCTTAATAGCCGCATTTTCATTCACCTCGATTTGCGTACACAGTCCGGGCGTAAATCCGAAAAGCCTTATGTGAAAATATATGAAATTATAATTTTTAAGATTTAAAAATGAATTCTAGTTGACTTTGGTCAATGTTTTGAGCAGTCGAACCCGGACCCGTATTCCGACGGTCCCGATGGGTCTGTAATAAAATATGGATCTGGGCGTATGCCCGAAATCGAATTACGAGGTCCCTAGCACGAGAAAATTTTTTTTTATGAAAATTATTAGACTGAAGTTTAAAGGAATTAAATAAATAAATTAATGTTTGAACTCGTTGGTATCGAGCCCGGTACAAGTCTATTATAATATATATTTCATGTCTATGAAATTTGGTGGAAATCATAGTTTGTTTGATGTGATCCGGACGTCCGGTTGAGAAGATAGTAATAAATCGGAGTTTATTTGATGTTATCCTAACTTTGCTGCTTTTTAGATGACTAGTTTTTCCAAGAAATGGTGAAGGGATTATCTATTGACTAGACCAACTGGGTAACCTGCTCTTACCTGGGATCAACTTTCACACCTCTTCTTGGAGAAGTTTCGACCTATTTCTACTAGAGAGGAGAGCCGCCGTCAGTTTGAGTGTCTCCAGCAGGGAAGCATGACTGTTACGTAGTATGAGACCCGTTTCATGGATTTGGCCTGTCATGCTACTCTTTTTCTACCCGCAGAGAGGGAGAGGGTTAGGAGATTTATTGAGGCTCTTGTTCAGCCTATCAGATTAAAGATGGCTAAGGAGACAGGGAGCGAGATCTCTTTCCAGGATGTGGCCAATGTGGCCCGGCGAGTTGAGGTGGTTCTTGGATTGGGAGGTCAGGGGTCAGACAAGAAACCTCTCCATTCTGGTGGATTCAGCGGTGCCTCATCTTGAGGCGGGGGTACTTTTAGTAGAGGCCATCCTTCCAGCCCATTCAATTCAGCATTTCAGGCATCCCATGGTGCCCTAGGTGGTCGTGGCCCTTACATGCGTTATTCTGATCCGCCAAATTCTATCAGTGCACCTCCTCTTCAGAATTTTCAGGGTGGTTATATAGGTCGACAGGGTCAGTTTGCCGGCCAGCAATCTCAGAAGTTGAAGTCTTGTTATACTTGTTTTGACCTGAGGCACATTGCTAGATATTGTCCTCGCGTATCAGGTAGTTCTAAGTATCAGGGTTCTCGAGCTATAGTTCCGGCACCAGCTGCCGCACCACCTACCCAGCCAGCCAGGGGTAGGGGTCAGGTAGCCAAAGGTAAGGGCCAGATTCATAGAGGCGGAGGCCAGCCCGCTAGAGGTGGAGGTCCGTTTTTCGGAGGTCATCCTAGAGACATGGTTCAGGGTGGTGGGGCCCAGCCCCGATTGTATGCATTTTCGGCCAGATATGAGGCGGAGTCCTCCGATGTTGTTTTCACAGGTACCGTTTCATTTTGTTATAGAGATGCTTCAGTTCTGTTTGATCAGGGGTCTAGTTACTCTTATGTGTCATCTTACTTTTCTTTATATTTGGTTGTGCCCCGTGATTCCTTGAGCGACCCTATATACGTGTCCACGCCCGTTGGGGGATGTTATTATTGTAGATCGTGTATATCGCTCGTGTGTGGTCATTATTGGAGTCTTGAGAACAACGTAGACCTTTTGCTTCTTGATATGGTTTATTTCGATGTCATATTGGGCATGGATTGGCTGTCACCTTATTACGCCATCTTGGACTGTCACGCCAAGACATTGACATTAGCCTTGCCAGTGCTGCCTCGATTGGAGTGGAGAGGGACTCCTAGTCATTCCTCCAGTAGGGTTATTTCTTATATGAAGGCTAGGCGTATGGTCGAGAAGGGGTGTTTGTCCTATTTGGCTCATGTTCATGATTCTAGTGTTGAAGTTTCTCCTATAGACTTAGTGGTTTTCATTCACGAGTTTCCCGAACTGTTTCTTGCAGACCTGCCGGGGATGCCACCCGATAGGGATATTGATTTTTGCATAGATGTGGCTCCGAGCCTCAGCCCATTTCTATTCCTCCATACCGGATGCCCCTCCCCCATAATTGAAAGAATTGAAGGAACAACAACAAGATTTTCTTGATAAGGGCTTCATTAGACCTAGTGTCTCGCCCTGGGGTGCACCGGTTTTGTTCGTGAAGAAGAAGGATGGATCGATGAGGATGTGTATAGTTTACCGGCAGTTGAACAAAGTCACTATCAAGAACAAGTATCTGTTGCCGAGGATTGATGATTTGTTTGATCAGCTTTAGGGTGCCAAGGTGTTTTCAAAGATCGATTTGAGGTCGATCTACCATCAATTGAAGATTAGGGTATCCGATGTCCCAAAGACATCTCTTCGGACGAGGTATGGGAACTATGAATTTCTGGTGATATCTTTTAGCTTGACTAGTGCCCCAGTAACATTTATGGACTCCTTATCAGTAACATTTATTGATGATATTCAAATATACTCCCGTAGTCGGGAGGAGCATGAGCAGCACCTCCCGATAGCGCTTCAGATTTTGAGGGACAGTCGGCTATATGCTAAATTTACAAAGTGCGAGTTTTTGTTTGATTTAGTTGCCTTTTTTGTTCATGTCGTATCAGCGGAGTGTATTCAGGTAGATCCTAATAATATTGAGGCAGTCAAGAACTAGCCTAGACCCACTCAGCCACAGAGATCAGGAGCTTCTTAGGTTTGGCAGGTTATTACTGTTGGTTTGTGGAGGGGTTTTCATCTATAGCAGCCCAGATGACTAAGTTGACTCAAAAGGGTGCCCCATTTAGATGGTCGGACGAGTGTGAGGCGAGTAGCTTAAGACAACCTTGACTTCAGCACCAGTGTTGGTATTGCTATCAGATTGAGGATCTTTCACGGTATATTGTGATGCCTCCCATGTTGGGCTCAGGGCGGTATTGGTGCAGAAGGGCAGGGTGATCTCATATGCGTCTTGGCAGTTGAAGGTTCATGAGAAGAATTACCCTGTCCATGGCGTAGAATTGGCAGCCATTGTTCACGCGTTGAAGATTTGGGGGCATTATCTTATGGCGTGTCGTGTGAGGTTTTCACGGATCATCGCAGCCTTCAGTATTTGTTCTAGCAAAAGGATATCAATTTTAGGCAGATGAGATGGTTAGAGCTATTGGAAAACTATGATGTCACTATATTGTATCATCCGGGAAATGCCAATATGGTGGCTGATGCGTTGAGTAGGAAGGCAGTGAATATGGGAAGCCTTGCTTTCATTCCAGTCGGTGCGAGGCCGCTAGATTCAGACGTTCAGACTATGGCCAATTAGTTTGTGAGGTTGGATATTTCAGAGCGCATCCGTATTCTAGCTTTTACAGTCGCTCGGTCTTCCTTAATGGAGCGTATCAGAGATCGTCAGTATGATCACCCTCACTTGATGGTCCTTAGGGACACAGTTCAACACGGTGGTGCCAAGCAGGTTACAATTGGAGATGATGGTGTTTTGAGGATGCATGGTCGAGTGTGTGTGCCTAATGTTTATGGGATTCGTGAGTTGATCCTTGAGGAGGCTCACAGTTCTAAGTATTCTATTCACCCGGGTGCTGCAAAGATGTACCAGGACTTGCGACAACACTATTGGTGGATGAGGAAGAAGAAATATATAGTTGTTCATGTGGCTCGGTGCCTGAATTATTAGTAGGTGAAATATGAGCATCAGAGACCCGGTGGTTTGCTTCAGCAGATGGAGATTCCTGAGTGGAAGTGAGAGCGAATCACTATGGACTTTGTTGTTAGACTCCCACGGACTCAGAGGAAGTTCGACGTCGTTTGGGTTATTGTGGATAGGCTGACCAAGTCAGCGCACTTCATTCCTTTGGCAAGTACTTACTCTTCAGAGCGGTTGGCAGAGATTTACATTCGGGAGATTGTTTGCCTTCACGGTGTGCCCCTGTCTATCATTTATGATTGAGGTAAGCATTTTACCTCGTACTTTTGGAGGGCAGTACAACGTGAGTTGGGTACGCGGGTTGAGTTGAGAATAACATTCCACCCTCGACGGACGAGCAATCCGAGCGTACTATTCAGATCTTGGAGGATATGCTCCCGCGCTTGTGTTATAGATTTCAGAGGATCGTGAGATCAGTTCTTGCCGTCAGCGGAGTTTGCCTACAACAAACGCTGCCAGTTGAGCATTCAGATGGCTCCCTACGAGGCATTATATGGTTGACGATGCAGATCGCCAGTTGGATGGTTTGAGCCAGGAGAGGCTCGGTTATTGGGTACCGACTTAGTTCAGGAGGCCTTGGACAAGGTCAAGATTATACAGGATCGACTTCGTACAGCTCAGTCCAGGAAAGAGTTATGCCTACTGTAAGGTTCTTGATGTAGCATTCATGGTCGGAGAGAGAGTATTACTTCAGGTATTACCCATGAAGGGTGTTATGAGATTTGGGAAGAAGGGCAAGTTGAGCCCTAGGTATATCAGGCAATTTGAGATTCTCGAGAGAGTAGGGGAGGTAGCTTATAGACTTGCGTGCCTCCAGGGTTATCCTCAGTTCATCCATTATTCCATGTGTCCATGCTCCGAAAATATCACGGTGACCCGTCCCATGTGTTCGATTTCAGTTCTGTCAAGTTGGACAAGGATTTGACTTATGAGGAGCCGGTAGCCATTCTAACTGGTAGGTTCATCAGTTGATGTCAAAGAGTTACCCTTCAGTTCGAGTGCAGTGGAGAGGTCAGCCCGTTGAGGCAGCTACTTGGGAGTCCGAGTCGGACATGTAGAGTATATATCCCCACTTGTTCGCCAGTTCAGGTACTTTTCTATGTCAGTTCGAGGACGAATGTTTGTTTTAGAGGTGGAGATTGTGATGACCCAAAGGGTCATATTTAGAATTAAGACTCTATTCTGAACTCATTAGTCTTAAAAGCCGTATTTTCATTCACCTCGATTTGTGTGCGTAGTCTAGGCGTGAATCCGGAAGGCCTTATGTGAAAATATATGAAATGATAATTTTTGAGATTTAAAAATAACTTTTAGTTGACTTTGGTCAACGTTTTGAGCAGACGGACCTGGACCTGTGTTCCGACGGTTCTTGTGGGTTCGTAATAAAATATGGGATCTGGGCGTATGCCCGGAATCAAATTCCGAGGTCCTTCAAATTTAGATTGAAGTTTAAAGTAATTAAAGAAATTTATTAATGTTTGAACTCGTTGGCATCAGGCCTGTATTTTGGTTCCGGAGCCCGGTATAGGTCTATTATAACATATATGTCATGACTGTGAAATTTGGTTGAAATCGGAGTTTATTTGACGTGATTCGGATGTCCGGTTGAGAAGATAGTAATTTTGAAGTGTTATTTCATTGATTTTTATACTAAATCCGTAGTTTTAGGTGTTATTTTAGAGATTTGATCGCACAAGAAACTTTGTATGATGTTGTTAGACTTGTGTGCATGTTTGGTTTGGAGCCTCGAGGGCTCGGGTGAGTTTCGGATAGGCTTCGAGATGTTTTGGACTTAGGAAATTCTGGTTTTCTTGTAGCTTCAAACACTTGATGGTTTCCTTCTTCGCGCTCGTGAAGTTTCTCACGCAAAAGCAAAGTTAAAACTTGCCTGAGGGAGAAATCCTTCTTCGCGAACGCGAAGCACTTGGGGGTGGTACCCTTCGCGAACACGATCAGCCTTCCACGAACTCGATGAGTTATGGGACCTGGGGGAGGGGAGTCTAGTCTTCTACGTGAACGCAGCCACTGTGTCGCGAATGCGATGGCTATTGGGGGGGGGGGATGCCTTTCGCAAATACGTGGAATGACTCGCGAACGCGAAGGCCAATAGGGCCAAAGCATCGCGAACGTCATGTCCTTCACGAACGCGAAGAAGACTTGCCCAGTGATTAAAATAGAACCTAAAAACGGGAATTTGGCCATTATTTCATATTTTTAAAACCAAGAAGGCATAGAGGCAATTTTCAAGAGACAAGTTCTTCCCTAAAGTGTTGATAAGCGATTCTTAACTACTTTCTTCCAATTACCCATTGTTTTTCATCAATTTACAACTAAAAATCTAGGGTTTTCATGGTAGAAATTGGGGGTTTGGGTAGAATTAAGGAATTTTGTATAATTGGAATTTAGACCTCGAATTGAGGTCGAATTTTGAAACTAATTACATATTCAGGATCGGGGGTGAACGGGTAAATGGATTTTGGTCCAAACCTCGAGTTTGGACCAAGCGGGCCAAGGGTCAGTTTTTAACTTTTTTTTGGGAAAACATAGGAAAATCATGATCATGCATTAAAGTTAATTCCTTTAGCAATAATTAATAATATTGAACTAATTATGATTAGATACGAGTGGGTTGGAGGTGAATCCTAAAGGAAAAGCCGTACTTGAGTAGTGAGTGGCCTGGGAAATCGAGGTAAGTATTGTGTCTAACCTTAGTTTGAGGGAATAGATATTGTGTGATTACTTGCTACGTGTTTTGTTGTTGAATACGATGTTTGGTGAGGTGACGAGTACCTATACGTTGTAATTGAGTCATAACATGCGAGTGAAAGTCCATTCTTGCTAATTTGTAGTCTTAAAGCCTATTATCCATGCTTATTGTTGCTATTGAAACGTTGGGAGAATTGTATCCGGTTCCACCGAGATGGATAACATTGTGAATATTGATTCGAGGTTGAGATGTTAAATTGTGAAAGTAATTACTGATGAAACATTGATTCCTTGTGAAACTTCTCCTTGTCAGTTGTTATTGATTTTGTGAATGGTGAGGCAGAGTGTAAAGCACAAAGGGTGATGTCGTGCATAATTTATTTATATTATGAGGAAGAGTGTAAAGCACGAAGGGTGATGCTGTGCATAATCTATTTATATTGTGAGGAGGAGTGTAAAGCACGAAGGGTGATGCCGTGCATGATTTTTTTATATTGTGAGGAAGATTGTAAAGCACGAAGGGTGATGTCGTGCATAATTATTTATATTGTGAAGTTGAGAGTAAAAGCATGAACGGTTATGCCGTGCATTTATTATTTATTATCTGGTGAGGATGAAAGTAAAAGCACGAAGGGTGATGCCGTGCATATTTCCTTTCTATTTTAGTTGCTTAATTTGTTGTTGATCACTGTTTCTTTCTGTCTTCTCATTTTTCTCACTCCCTATGTTGAAAGTCCCCACCGCATATTCCCTTCCCATTAAGCGATGTTTTAATTCTTTATTTGTTGTTATTTCCAATAGCGTGATTATATATGTCCAGGTTTTATGTGGTGTCTTGTCCTAGCCTAGTCACTACTTCGCCGAGGTTAGGCTTGGCACTTACCAGTACATGGGGCCGGTTGTACTGTTACTGCACTCTTCACTTTTTGTGCAGATCCAGGTTTAGATCCGAGCTGAGTCCGAGTTGTAGCAGACTATTCGCCCGGAGAAATGAGGTAGATCTGCCGACCTCCGCAGATTCCTGGAGTCTCTTCCTTATTATTCAGTTGCTGTTTCATTTAGTTCAGAACAAATATATTTTCTTTCCAGCCAAATACTTGTAATAAATTCTTAGTAGTTCGTGAATTATGACTCCAAACCCTGGGTTGCTAGAGATTAGTATTATTCTCACAGTATCGTATACTAGTTTATTTGTTATTTTTTGTACCATGTATTGGATGGTAGTAAAACTCCGTATATATACTTTAATTGTTTTAATGTCGTAACCCTCTAATGTTGGCTTTCCTAGCAAGTATAGCGTTAGGCGTTATCATGGTCCCGACGGTGGAAATTGGGCCGTGACAATTGGGATCTGCCCATTGTACTCATCTTCATATAGAGTCGTTCTCGTCTAGAAAGGTACATCCTATATCAGACCAAACTACTTAAGAACTCGCAAGGGTGCATATGGATGAATGCCTTCAAGACCTATAAGCTCTATGAAACACTTCGGGGGGGG